>CAUYON010087205.1:0-13101 GCA_963573935.1 Arctocebus calabarensis
GAAACCAAGCAAGGATGGTTTTGTTTAGTGAGGAAATGTGCCCAGGGCCACCCAGCAGGGATGACACCAAGGCCTCCTGACCCCCAGAGCTAACTCAGCAGCCCCTTGCAGGTGTGTGCTGTGAGCAGAGGCCCCTCCCTGTTCCTCCTACCCAGCCATCCGGTTATTCAGCACGTGTCTGTGAGACCTCCCTGTCTCCGCGCTAGGCCAGGAGATGCCCCCGAGCAGAAAACGCACAGAAAACTTTGTCCATGACCTGACATTCAGGCAGAGAGGAGAGGGAGGGAGATAGGCCACAAATTGGTGATAGAAATCCCAGCCAGGCCAGCAGGCATTTTTGGCAACACCCTGCCCCTCCTTCAGAGAGATGGAGCTTCTCAGCAGGACCCTGGGGAGGGGGATCTTCAGGGCCCTCCCTGGCTGCTTGACTGGAGCAGCAGAGGCCAACTTGAGCTCACTGTTGCTGTCTAGGATGTAAGGGTCAGAAAAAGGTAGATGTGTCTCGCAGAATTGTGGCTTCCTGATTGACAAATATTATGATGAGTTAATCGATTTACGGGGAATAAAATCCAAAATGGCCGGGCCTTAACCAGAGAAGTTTATCTTTCATGTGTGACATTTCATACAGAAATAGTTTGGCTGCTCCTTATTCATAAGGGATTCAGGCTTCTGTCTTTCTATGTTATCATGCTATTACATGGCTTACATCCTTTAGGGGACTCATGTTCTAAAATGCTTGGTGGAGTTCCAGTTGTCCCATCTGCTTCCAAATGGCCTTAAAGGGGAGGAGCTCACATTTCAGCTCACCTAGTTTTTTGTTATTAGCCTTTCCAGGAGCTTAGAACAATTTCTGTCTATATCTCACTGATCAGATGATTGTCCATTAGCCACACCTAAAGGCAAGATAAGATGGGAAATTTTTTCCTGGACAATTTATTATCCAAAGAAATGCATGATTTGTTGTTGTTGTTGTTCTTTAGGAAGAGGGGAATGTGGAAACTTGGAAGGCAGCTAATAGCCATTGCTGCCACCTGTACTTGCTGATCCATGTGTCCGTTTTCTCTGCAGCCAGTCCTGACTACTGGTCATTGTGAGCTCACTGCTCTCCTTCAAGCCTGCACAGACATTTGTGAGGTCCGAACTAGAGGCTTAGGCAGGAAAGGCTCAGTGGCAGGTTGTGTAGCAGATCTGTCTGGCTCTGAGATCTGTGCTTCTTTGTTCCAAGGCACTTCCATAAACCCCCTCCAGGCAAAACATTGAGTTGGTGACTTCCCACAAATCTTAGCTCCTCATGGAATCTTCCTCAGGGCTTGTTACCTCTAATAAAACACCTTGTTTTAGCAGACTCAGTTTTGGTTTTATTATTATTTTTTTTAATTTCTGACTACTAGGAGAGTACAAACAAGTTACGATTTCCATCTGTTAAGTAAAGTCCCTGTTATAGTTGTGTCCTGCACCCAGGAAGTATGCCATATATTCTGACCTTGTGCCCATTCAGTGGGAATACACCAATCTCTCTCCTTCTCCACTTTCCCTGCTCTTTTCCCCACATCTTGAATTCTTGTCTGTGTGGGTGTGTATTAGATCATCTGCTGGCATCCTGTTTGTATTAAATACATTGGATACTTGCTTTTCCATTCCTGCCATACATTACTAAAAAGAATGCATTTCGATTTTATTCAGGTTAATACAAAAGATGTAAAGTCTCCATCTTTTTATGCTTGAATAGTATTCCACTGTGTATGTATATATATACACCGGAGCTTGTTAATCCATTCCTGAGATGGTGGGCATTTCAGTTGTTTCCGCATCTTGGCAATTATAAATTGAGCTGTGATAGTGAATATGTCCTTATGTTAAAATTATGTTTTCTTCTGGGTAGATGCCTAGTAATGGGATTGTGGGATCAAATGGAAGGTGTATTTTGAGATCTTTGAGGATCCTCCATACTTCTTTAGAAAGAGAACATATGAGTTTGCAGTATCACCAATAGTGTAAAAATGTTTACTTCTTTCCACACTGTGCCAGCATCTGCAGCTTCGGGACTTTGTGATGTGGGCTGTTCTCACTGGGGTTAGGTAATTTCTCAGGGTGGTTTTGAGTTGCATTTCTCTCATGATTAGGAACGATGAACAGTCTAACAGAGTAGAACAGAAATTTTACAATCAGATCCAAATCCACTTAGAAAGTGACAAACGTGCCATCCTAAATCAACTTTTTAATAACTTGGTACCTATTTAGAAAATAGGTAATGTTAGATGTATGCTTTATGTATTTAAAAAGCTGCACATACATTAGGAATTGAAATGTTGAAAATGAACCCATACTAGTAGTAGGAAAAAATGGGTAAATTCCTCTTTAATCTTAGTGTAGGGAAAGACTTTCTAATTATGACTCAAAATTCAAAAGCAACAATAGAAAAGTTTGATAATCTTGACTGTGTAAAAAGTTCTTAGCTTACAAAAATTAACAGGAATAAAGATATAGTAGGTATAGGAAGAAAATATTCAGAGCAATAGTGTAGGTCATATACCTAATACATAAAAACTTCTAGACATTTAGAAGCAAAAGACTAAAAACCTAGTAGGAAAATAAAAAAAGACATGAACAGACAATTAAAAGAGAGATAAAAATGGTTCCCAAATATATGGAAAATATTCAAATTTTCTAATTAGATAAATGAAAATGAAAACAACAGCAC
This sequence comes from Arctocebus calabarensis, assembly GCA_963573935.1. Classification (NCBI taxonomy): domain Eukaryota; kingdom Metazoa; phylum Chordata; class Mammalia; order Primates; family Lorisidae; genus Arctocebus; species Arctocebus calabarensis. The sequence continues at coordinate 2,702 of CAUYON010087205.1, forward strand.
TGAAATATTATTTTTTGTTAGACTGGAAAAAATGAGAAAATATGATAACACATTCTCTTGGTGAGGTTGTGGAGAAGCAGGCAGTTTTCCTACACTGCTGGCAAGAATGCAGGTTGGTACATCCCTGATGGAGGGAAATTTAGCAATCCCAATCAAACACAGTTTTACCATTCAATGTGAGGATCCTACTTCTATTCTAGGATATGACTCTGAAGATACATTTCTGACAATAAGAAAATACATATGCACAAGTTTATTTGGGGCAAAGATTTTTTTCAATTACAAAGTATTCAAACATCTTAAATTATCCCACATAACAGAGTGGTTGAATAAATCTACACAAGGAAATATTATACATCCACATACAAAAATGAGGACAGGGCATGGGCTATTGCTGATCTGTGCTGATTCTCCAACACGGGAGAGAGGAGAGGACGGTCAGCTGCACAGAAGTGGCTATGCCCTGGGGCACAGAACAGCAGCTGAGGTTGGGACAATGGAACTCACACCCCTGGGAAGATTTTGATAGGTAACTCCCAGTCTCTCTGGGCAACCAGAGGAGGCTGGGCGTCTTCTCTGGTAGCAGCCACTGGCAGAACAGTTCTGGGATGGAATACAGGCCCCATGAGTAGAGTATGCCTGAGATGATACTGGCCTCGGTGGAGAGCGGGAACTAGAATATGCATGTGCAGAGACAGCAGACTCCCTAGGTGGAGCTGACCAACTGTACTATTTCACTGAGTCTCAGGAACTGCAGCTGAGACTGGGTAGCAGCACAGACAGTGCAGAAATGGCCTGAGTGGAGCGCAGGAACTAGAATAAGTATGAGCAGAGACAGGAGACTCCCAAAGTGGGGCTAACCCAGCAGACTGTTTCACTGAGTCTCAGGAATGGCAGCCAAGATTGGGTGGTGGCACAGACAGGGCAGAGTTACTCGAATAGTCTCTGTATTCCCGGAACAGAAACACACTATACAAAGTTGTTCTGTTCTTTCAGTAACATCAATCAGGGGCAGGATTGGAACTGAGTGAAACAACCCAGCCCTCATTAAACACCCGAGGTTTTTAGGCCTTATCTTTCTCTGCTGGATAGTGGCAGAGAGTGGTGGCCTGGCTGAGGAGACATAGATCTCCCTGTGACTCAGGCAGGCGCAAACCCATGAGAGAATCTGCTCATTGGGGGGAACTGGGTAACAGCCCTGCGGGGATACCAGTGACTGGATGTGACAGAGGTACAAGGTAGGGAAGGAGACATAAACCTTCCCAGGCTAATTTATTCTCACCTCATGGAGCACCAGAGCAAGTGATACTTGAGCTGCCATCGGACCCTCCCTATCTTGTTGCCGGAGACCTTTTGAATTCTCCCACCTGAGACCAGTGCTGACTGGGACAAATGATTTAGACCTCATGAACTGGGCCAACCACCTGAGGACTATCCAAAATGGTACCCTCGGTGTGTGGTTGTGAAAACGTTTGATTTTCCTTTTCAAATTGTTGCCTGTGTATGTGGGGGGGGGGGGGCGGGACGACTTAATTACTGGTAATTCTCCACAGTTGAGACTTCAACCCAGAGTAACTGATTCACTAGGGTAAGACAGAGACCAGCTGAAAATAAGACAGAGCCACTTAGCCCCACCACACCAAGACGGTCCCCAGTTTCTCAGGCTGTAGCACTGCATGGGTCCTTGGCAAAGATTTAGGGGAAAAGGAACAGATACCAGTCCAAGCTTTTGGGCAAAAGACTGGCCAATCACTACTCCTGGAACCTCCAACCCAACTTCTCCTTATCTGCTCATATAGCCAAACGGTGTAAAATAATCATGGGATGGAATCAAGATAAGAGCTCCAGTAACATGAATAACCAGAGTAGATCAACCCCTCTAAGGAACAATTTGGCAGACACAACTGAAGATTCTATTCATAAACAGATGACTGAGATGTCAGAAACCGAAATCAGAATTTGGATTGCAAATAAGATCAATAAAATAGAGGAAAAGCCGGAATTAGAAATTCAAGGAACATTTCAAAAGTTTCTCAAGAATTTCAGAAATTCAAAGACAAAATTATCAAAGATTTTGACACATTGAGACAACAAGTTGTAGCCCTCAAAGATCTGAGAAATACAGTACAATCCCTCAGTAACAGAATGGAGCAAGCAGAAGAAAGGGTTTCTGACATTGAAGACAAAGCTTGCGAATGCTCCTAAACCTTCAAAGAGGAAGAGAAATGGAAGGCAAAAACAGATCACTCTCTCAGAGAGCTCTGGGATAATTTGAAGAAAACCAATATTTGCCTCATAGGGATCCCTGAAAGTGATGAGGCAGCTTCACAAGACACAGAGTCTCTTCTTCATGAGATTATGAAAGAGAACTTTCCAGACACCCCAAGAGATTCTGAAATTCAGATAGCAGACAGTTTCAGAACCCCAGCATGACTCAACTTGAAAAAGACATCCCCTAGACAGATCATAATCAATTTCACTAAAGTCAATATGAAGGAGAAAATTCTGAAAGCAGCCAGAAGGAAGAAAACCATAATCTTCAAAGGGAAGAATATTAGAATAACTACAGATTTCTCTGCTGAAAACTTTCAATGTAGAAGAGGATGGTCATCAAATTTTAATCTCCTAAAACAAAATAACTTTCAACTCAGGATCCTGTATTCAGCTAAACTGAGTTTCATTTATGATGGAGAAATTAAATACTTTAATGACATCCGCATGTTGAAGAAATTTGCCATAACTAAACCAGCTCTCCAGGATATTCTCAGACCTATCTTGCATAATGACCATCCTAATCCTCCACAACAAAAGTAAGCCCTCTCAGAAACTTTTGATCAAATTCCAATTTCCACAATTGCAAAAGGGTTCAAAATGTCCACCATACTTTCGAAAGGCTTATCATTATGCTCAATTAATGTGAATGGTTTAAATTTTCCTCTAAAGAGGCACAGATTGGCTGACTAGATTCAAAAACTCAGGCCAGATATCTGCTGCATACAAGATCTCATCTTACCTTAAAAGATAAATATAGACTCAAGGTGAAGGGATGGTCATCTATATTCCAGGCAAATGTAAAGCAGAAAAAAGCAGGTGTTGCAATCCTATTCACAGGTACAATAGACTTTAAACCAACCAAAATAAGGAAGTATAAGGATGGACACTTCATATTTGTTAAAGGTACTACTCAATATGATGAAATTTCAATTATTACTATTTATGCACCCAACCAGAATGTGCCTCATTTTATAAGACAAACTCTTTTTTTTTCAATTTTATTTTATTTATTTTATTATTATTTTTTAAAACAGAATTTATTCACAGAAAAGAATACAGAAAACATTAAGGCTCCTGGTAGAGGGAGAGAATTCTGAATACAGAAAACATTAAGGCTCCTGGTAGAGGGAGAGAATTCTAGTGGGGAGAGAGAAGCTCTCTCCATTTCTCTCCCAGTCTTTCCCCATCTCCTCCTTTAGGCCTTTAGTCTCAGGGTTTATATAGGTGTATGGGTTCCTTGGCCAGGAAACGAATGAATACAGTCCCTTCCACCAGGGGCAAGGTGAATGAATGTATCAATGAATGGATACAGTCCTTTCATGGACTTGAGGCCTAGGAAATTCAACAAGAAATTGACCTAGGCATAGGAGATGGGGGTTCCACATTTAGTCCTAAGTGTGAAGTGAAGACACCAAGGCACAGGTGTCTCCTCGGCAGTTGTCTAGTCTTTTTGGCAATTGGAGCCTCTGGTGGAGGTTGGAGGTCCCCCTCCTTGCCTGTCATCCAGCCCGCTGGCTCTTCAGCTGGCTGCCACACCACTGACACTGCCAAGGAGGAGGCGGAAGGTCCGCCAGCCCCGCTGAGCTGGATAGGGCACCAATTGTCCTCTATCAATTCTCCCTCTCTGAGTAGAAACTCCAACTGCTGTTAGGGAAAAGGGGGGAAGACTTGATCTAACTGCTTCCTGCTGAATCGGGCGATGATAGAAGGGGGCAGTTGGGATTTCTCCAGAGGAGAGTGATACAGGGGTTCATGGACTGGAACCATCTTTATTGTGTGTGGCTTGATGACATTCAGATTAAATTTTTAAAGCCTCTTGAGGCTAGGCTAAGAAGCCAAGCTAAGGACTTGAACATCGGGGTACATCTGTAACATATAGATTCAGGTGTTATAAGTCCCCCAAATATCCTGAGATCTCAAGGCCCGTCAGGAAGGGACATTTCTTCCTCACCTATATGGCTGGGAACCCTCCGGCTGGTTTGTCCAAGGTGAATTTTCTATTGGTTCCATAAAGTCCATGTTAGTTTTTCAAGGCCCTCTGGTCATATCTGAAAATACGATGCTCCAGTCAAAGCCTTGGTAACATGAACAATTGTGTCATGTTATAAGGATAAAAAACTTTTATTGAATTTAAGTGAATAACTATGCTGCCATTAAAGTAAGTCACAAAAGGCTTATGAATTCTGGAAGGATCAGGCAGGTATCAGGTAGGGAGAAAAAGTAAATGTTTCCATTCTTACTCACAAAGATACACTTTACTGAATCACTATAAATCGCAGATAGCTTAAAAGAAAAAAAAGTTTTCTTAAACATAGAAAAAACATTTAAAGGATAAATTGTGGTATATGTATACCATGGAATACTAATCAACTTTAAAAAAAGATGGAGCCAGCTCGGCGCTTGTGGCTCAACGGGCTAAGGCGCCAACCATGTACACCTGAGCTGGCGGGTTCGAATCCAGCCCGGGCCTGCCAAACAACGATGATGGCTGCAACCAAAAAATGCCAGACATTGTGGCGGGCGCCTGTAGTGCCAGCCACTTGGGAGGCAGAGGCAAGAGACCCGCTTGAACCCAGGAATTGGAGATTGCTGTGAGCTGTAATGCCACAGCACTCTATCCAGGGTGATAGCTTGAGGCTCTGTCTAAAAAAAAAAAAAAAAAGATGGAGCCTTTACCTCTTTTATGTTTACATGGAGGGACCTGGAACATATTCTCCTGAGTAAAGTATCTCAAGAATGGAAGAAAATGTATCCAATATACTCAGCACTTCTATGGAACCAACTTATATTTACTCACACTTTCTTATGAAAGATAGAACACAACTATAAACCAGAATGAAGGAGAGAAACGGAGTGGGAAGAGGGGTAGGGGGAAGGTTTGACAGAGGGAGGGTAAAAGGTGGGACCGCACCTATGGAGCATATTGCAAGGGTACAAGTCAAATCTGTCAAGTGTAGAACATAAATATCTTAACACAATAATCAAGTAATGAGGCGAAAGCTATGTTGATTGGTTTGATGTAAACACATCAGATTGTATAAAACAATCAACACATTGTACCCCACATATGCATAAATGTATTCATGATCTATGTGTATATGACTTAATTAAAAAAAAACATTTAAAGGACCAGCAATGTTTTAAACAAAGATTCATTTAAAAAATGTACCTATCAATTCATTTAGTCCCATGTAATTAATTCTTGTCCTACTTGATCTTGGGCTAACATTTTCAAGAACTTATAAGTTTGTTAGATTTTTGGAAATTCTGGCCCAGAATTTTGGAAAATCTCTGACCCAGTCTAGTGGTATGATTGTCAGCTTGTCAGAAACTTATATTCCAGAGTACATGAATCTCCTTGAAGAAGTACTTTTGGATTGTTGATGATTTCAAATGGTTTTACAGAAGAATTGAACACTAATTTGTCTGTGGATGACAATGACTGAAAATAGTCACAATTTAAAATCTAATGAGCATTCATTGTGATAAGGATGCAATCGACAAGAGAATTTGGTTTGTGTAGCATTGAGGATATTAACATAGTAAGCAAAATTATGACTAACAACAGATTTCTAGAAATTTCATACAATTTTTGTAACACCTTTTGTCAATAAGATACCCATAAATATAATTTAAAGAATGTTTAATATAACCTAATATTTAACAATGCACTACATATAATTTAACATATCAAATAGGCATAATTAGTTTAATCCATCTCAGAGACTGGACAGTGGGAGACAAATCCTTTGTGGCTTTCCAGGGACCCAATCTAGAAATTGCCAAAGTTAATCCAAGATCAAAAAGACTTAATTAAGAATTTGATTTTGGGAAGTTTGTCAAAAATATGAAAAGATTTGAAACACTTAATTAAATCTGATCTGAGTTATCTATTTAATTAAAATGACAATGAAAGATTTTAATGGCAAATATAGAAGGGGTTACATGGTTGTGAACAAAAACATAGGTTTTTTTTTTTAGTATTGAGAAGACTCACTTTTTATGAATAATTAAAAACTTAATAAAAGGGTGGCACTTGTGGTTCAAAGGAGTAGGGCACTGGCCCCTTATGCCAGAGGTGATGAGTTCAAACCCAGCCCCGGCCAAAAACTGAAAACAAAAAATCAAAAAAAAAAACCTAATAAAAGACAAAATGAAGCTCAAGAAATTATCTTTTCTTTTTTTTTTTTGAGACAGAGGCTCACTTTATCACCCTCAGTAGTGTCGTAGCATCACAGCTCACAGCAACCTCAACTCTTGGGCTAACGTGATTCTCTTGCCTCAGCCTCCCAAGTAGCTGGGACTACAGATGTCCGCACAACACCTGGCTATTTTTAGAGATGGGGTCTCGCTGTTGCTCAGGCTGGTCTGGAACCTGTGAGCTCAGGACAATCTACCTGCCTTGGCCTCCCAGAGTGCTAGGATTACAGGCATAAGTCACTATGCTTGGCCCTACACAGAGCCACTTTGATGGACAGTTAATGACATGATAATTAGCTCTAAGTCATTTTCCAAATCCTATTGTGCCTAGGAGGCCCCAGGCTGGCAATTAGTTGCTCAGGACAGGATTAAGGTGTGGCAGCACTGACACAAGGCTGACCTGTCCTTCTTCCCAGGTGGGACAATCACTTAGGCAGCACCAAGGCGAAGTACTCACTTTGTCAGTTAGGACAGGAGGAGGTCCCTGGCCTGTTAATTTCTCTGTTTTTAGTAGAGATGGGGGTCTTACTCTGGCCTGGGCTGGTCTCAGACTGCTGCCCTCAAGCCATGTTCTCACCTCTGCGAGTACAGATATTAGCCACAATGCCTGGCCTAAATTTTAATAGGCCATATTAAATTTTTAAGAAAACTTTATCAAAAATCCACCTAACCTCTGTCAGTTTTGACCACAAAAGATAAGGTTTTTATAACCTTCTACAACATCTTTTTTTTTTTTCATGTTTACAGCTGACAATCAGGATGTTAAGAAATTCATTTTTACTAGGCATTCAGCTTTTAGGCTGAACTTATGTTTTGGAGCCCTAAACAGCTAACAGAGAGGACACAAACTTGTCTGACCAGCAAAGCCCAATGAAATAACTGTATGTAAGTCTGAAGACATTCCTATTTTTATTTTACCAATAATTTTTTTTTTTTTGAGACAGAGGCTCAAGCTGTTACCCTCGATAGAGTACTGTGGCATCATAGCTCACAGCAACCTCTAACTCCTGGGCTCAAGCGAGTCTCCCTCTTCCACCTCCCAAATAGCTGGGACTATAGGCGCTCTCCACAATGCCAGGCTATTTTTTTTTTTTTTTTTTTGGTTACAGCAATCATTGTTGTTTGGCGGGCCCAGGCTGGATTCGAACCTGCCAGCTTGGTGTATGTGGCTGGCACCTTAGCCACTTGAGCCACAGGCGCTGAGCCTTTACCAATAATTTTTAAACTAGCATTTATTTACCAAAGATTCTTCCAGATCGCAAGAAATTTAAAAAAAAATTGGAATCAGTTCCTATTTTTCTGAGAATTTTATAAATAATTTATTTGAGCGTTCCTTAATCCCTAAGCCAATATGGGTATTTTAACTTGGCAATACCATTGGAGTCAGAAAAATACCATATATGCATAGCATATAAACATAGATACATATGTACACACATATACAAACATGTACAAAGATACAACCAGATCTAATGACTATTTATTTTCTTTTAAATTTTAGTCTTCAGGAAGTAAAACAGATTACTATAAACTTACTGGTTTATCTCTACTTTATATCTTTTTCCAAATTGTGTTTCTGATAAAAATAAGACAAGTTGATTTTATGTGTTCAATAAAGGCTAAAGCTTTTTACCAATGAAGGCTTTTAACATTTTTTTATTTGCCAAGTTATAAACAATTAGTTTGTTTTTCTGTTCTTAGCCTCACCTTCTTGCTTTTGAAGGGTCCCTGAGTCCCTTGAGAGCTCCCAGTAGAGCCCCAGAGCAGTAAGGTTTAAGAGAGTGGGAGGGCTCACAGTGGGTAGGGAAAGGCCTGTCAGGAAGGACAGAGCTTGGCAACAGTCACCAGGGGCTTCAGAAGAGAAGTTTAAGGCAACAGAGACGTCCCAAGGGTTATAAGCCGGCTCCGACAGAAGAGCAAGAATAGAGAGGTTTGACAGCAAGCCAGGAAGAAGAAACTTCTACTCCAGGGAGGCAGAGAATAACCCTCACTCATATCAAGAGGCCTGGAAGAAAACCTTCCATTCCAGGGGTACCTTTCAAAAGGAGACTGAAACTTTAACTCAGCTGCAACGGGTATACTCAAACCTCAGGAATCAAAATGTTCTCTTACCTACTCAGTGGACATTTGTCCAGAAAGCAATGGTTCAGGAGTCTGACTCTTCAGTGGTTCCCCAATCAATCAGTCAGGAAGGGTGAGAAGAGCTTCAAAGGGGTGCATGTAGGGTCCTGAGCGAGAGGTCCCACGGCCCAGGAATGAATCTTTTCTTTTCCTAGTCAAAACACCATAACTGTTGAAGAAAAAAAAAAATCATTCAGTGGTACCTGTTAAAACCCAGTAAGGAAGACTTAATTATTCAGGACCATTGCATAGGTACAATAAGAACCACCACAGTGAACTCTTGCAATGATGGAGAGAGATTGGATTAATCTCTGAATACAGGAGGCGCAAGTGGGAAGATATAACCAAGGAGCAGTGTGGGGTGAGTGGGTGGAAAATTGCTAAAAGGAAACATCAAGGGTAAGGGGGGTTCTGGTTAAAAGGACCTAACAGGATTCTTGCTGAGAACCAGCCGGTGATCAGACATCACCTGGGACACGTGCAGGATTAGCAGTCTGATCAGATACAGCCCATGTTCAGATATCCAGGAAGGATGTGGACGTTCTCGCTAAACTGCCTCAGCTGGGTTCTTTGCTAAAGCCAAATTTTACAGGGAGTGCATCTAGGGAACTAGCCAAAGACTCAGAAGTCTAATATAGTTGGCCAAGCAAAGAATTTTCATCATCAACAAACACCATCAAGCCTCACATCTCTGCCTCTCTCTGCAGTCTTAAATGAGGAAAGCATCCCGCCTCTCATGTGATATCTGTCTCCACTGAACATTCCTTCTTTTTCCTTGCCTTAATCAGAATCCATCTTTCCTAGAAAGACACCAGATGGCTTTCTGTAACACCTAGCGTGATCAAAACATTTCCATTTGTAAATATTTTTATTTTGGTCTGTTTATTAGCCTGAAGAGAGAGTTAGCAATAACAACACCCATTCTATTTACTTTTATTTGGCTCTCCTATCCCCTCTTTAAGATTTTTAACATGGTGGCTTGGCACTCATAGAGCTGTGGGATTGGTGCCAGCCACATACTCCAAGGCTGGCGGGTTCGAATCCAGCTCAGGCCTGCCAAACAAAAATAACAACTCCAAACCAAAAAATAGTCGAGCATTGTGGCAGGCATCTGTTGTCCCAGCTACTTGAGGGGCTGAGGCAAGAAACTCGCTTAAGCCCAAGAGTTTGAGGTTGCAGTGAGCTGTGATGCCACAGCACTTTGCTGAGGGTGACAAAGTGAGACTCTAGGGAAGGAAAGGAAGGACTCCAAGGGAAAGGAAAGGAAGTGAAGGGAAGGGAAGGCAAGGGAAAGAAGGAAGGAAGGAAGGAAGGAAGGAATGAAGGAAGGAAGGAAGGAAGGAAGGAAGAGAAAGAAAGAAAGAAAGAAAGAAAGAAAGAAAGAAAGAAAGAAAGAAAGAAAGGAAGGAAGAAAAGAAAGAAAATCCAAAACTAAAAATAGGGGGCACCCATGGCTCAAATTGTTAGGGCGCCAGCCCCATATGCTAGATGTGGCAGGTTCAAACCCAGCCCCTGCCCAAAGAGCAAAACTAAGCAAGCAAACAATCAAATAAATAAATAAATAAATATTTAAATCACTAACTTGATGACTCAATCCATCACTCAATAAAATAAAGAAGCAGTGGCTTGCCGCCTGTGGCCCAGCGGGCTAAGGCCCCAGCCACATACACCTGAGCCGGCGGGTTGGAATCCAGCCCGGGCCCGCCCAACAACAATGATGGCTGCAACCAAAAAATGGGCGGGCGTTGTGCCGGGTGCCTTTAGTCCCAGCTACTTGGGAGGTTGAGGCAGGAGACTCACTTGAG
>CAUYON010087206.1:0-13308 GCA_963573935.1 Arctocebus calabarensis
CTGCAACCAAAAAATGGCCGGGCGTTGTGGCGGGCACCTGTAGTCCCAGCTACTTGGGAGGCGGAGGCAGGAGACTCGCTTGAGCCCAGGAATTGGAGGTTGCTGTGAGCTGTGATGTCACAGCACTCTACCCAGGGTGACGGCTTGAGGCTCTGTCTCAAAAGAAAAAAAGTGTGAAGTCTCCATCCTTTTATATGGCTGCATAATATTCCATGGTATACATATACAACAATTTATTAATCCATTCATGAGTTGATGGGCATTTGGGCTGCTTCCATGACTTGGCAATTATGAATTGGGCTGAAATAAACATTCTGGTGCAAATTATGAAACCAATATATAACCACCTACACATTCATATGAAAGATAAAACACAACTGTAGTCCAGAAAGAAGAAGAAAAGAGGAGGGAGATAGGATGGGAGAGAGAGAGTGGGAGGAGAGAGGGTATTTGGTGGGACCTCACCTGTTGTGCACAATGTAATGGTACATTTCAAATCTCTTAAGAGTACAGCCTTGGTGCCCCTAACTCAGTGGTTAGGGTGCCAGCCACATGCACCAGGGCTGGTGCATTCGAAACCGGCCTGGGCCTGCTAAACAACAATGATAACAACGACAAAAAAAATAGTCCCAGCTACTTGGGAGGCTGAGGCAAGAGAATTGGTTAAGCCTGAGAAGTTTCTGTGAGCTGTGATGCCATGGCACTCTACTGAAGGCAACATAGTGAGACTCTGTTTCAAAAAAAAAAAAAACAAAAAAACCCAGGTGTTATGACAAGCACCTATAGTCCCAGCTAATTGGAAGGCTGAGGCAAGAGAACCGCTTACACCTAAGAGTTTGAGGTTGCTGTGAGCTGTGATACCATAGCACTCTACTGAGGGCAACATAGTGAGAGACTCTGTCTCAAAAAAAATTTAAAAAGTAGAGTATAAATGTCTTACCACAACAAATTAGTGAGATAATGGTTATGTTAATCAGTTTGACATAAGTATTCCACATTGTATATCAAATCAGCACACTATACCCCATAAGTGTACACAGTTATGATTTAATGAAAAAAAGAAATAAAGGGGGTCATAAGAAACATCATTATGAACAATTGCACATCAACAAACTGGATAACCTACGATAACATAAGAAATGGATAAATCCCTAGAAACATATGACCTACTAAGAATAAAGCATAAAAAAAGAGAAAGTCTGGAGAGACCTATAACGAGAATGGAGATTGCATCAGTAACCAGGAACATGCCAACAAAGAAAAGCCACCTGCTGACTTCATAGTGAATTCTACTAAACATCCAAAGAAAAATTAATGCCAATTCTTCTCAAGCTCTTCCCAAAAAAATGAATAGGAGGAAAGACTTCCAAACTTATTTGATGAGGCCAGTATTACCCTGATACCAGACCCAAACAAAGGCACCGTAAGAAAAAATACTATAGCCCAATATCCTGGATTAATATAAATACTCACAAAATAATAACAAACTGAGTTTAACTCCACAGTAAAAGGAAACTATCAACAGAGTGAAAGGCAGTCGATAAAAAGGAGAAAATATCAGCAAACCATGTATTAAATAAGAGGTTAGATTCTGCATCTTAGAGGGGTACAGGTGGAACTTACTAAATGCAAAATACAATGTCTTCATACAATAACTAAGAAAATGCCATGAGGGCTATGTTGGGCAGTTTGATGAAAACATTTCAGATTGTATATGAAACCAGCACATTGTGCCCCTTGATTGCACTAGTGCATGCAGCTATGATTTAATATTTTTTTAAAAAGAAGATTAGGGAGGCAATGAGAAAACACACCCAATTGACATCTGACTCCATAGAGTGTCAGATTATTTTAAAAGACAAATTTATCACTCAAGCAGCACCAGACATTCAAAGAAAACCCCAGAAATTGGCTCTAGGTCCAGACCATAACCTGGAGAATCTTCTTAAAACGTCCATTATGGTCTTTTATAACTGAGACCTGGAGAGAAAGGAGGAAAAAGAGAGAAAGGAACAGAAAAGAATGACAGCTCTAGTAATGGCACTCCAACAAATGAGCAACCTTCAGGGGCAGAGGGAAACCAGAGGAGCTAAAAACAAGTGCTTCCAATGTGGTCAGACTGGGCACTCCAGAAAAGACTGCCCCCAGCAGCACCACTGGCTGGGCAAGCCACCTGGCCCCTGTCCAGAATGCAAGGGTGACCACTGGAGGGTGGCCTGTCCCCAGAGGAGAAGGCCTCTTGGGACAGTGACCCCATCAGAGCCCAAACTGGATTGAGGGTGCCTGGGGCAAATTCTTATGGCTCCAGCTTGTGTCATCACCCCTCAAGAGCCCCAGGTTTGCCTTATAGTGGAGTGCCAGGAGAGAAAATTTCTTTTGGACAATGGAGCAACCTTTTCTGTACTTCTCTCTAATCCTGGTCTTTTATCCACCAAATCCATAACTATACAGGGGGTGTCTGGAAAGCCAGTTACCAAATTTTTCTCCCAGCCTTTAAGCTGCAATTGGAATGACTTGCTGTTCTCTCATGCCTCCCTAATCATCCCTGAAAGTCCTGCTCCCCTTTTGGGGAGGGACATACTAACTAAAACAGGAACTTTTCCCTCCTGGAGATCTAGTCATGATCAAAACTCTCCCCTCTAATTCACCTTTCCTAACCCCAACTTGGGGTTGAAAGTCCCCTTTCCTGTTATCTTGTCTTCTTCTACAGCTGTTAAAGTTATAAGAGTTGATTCCTGCATACACCATTCATGAGTAAAATCCTGGAACCCTCCATCTTCAACGGAGGCAGATAGTGAAGACAGCCAACCACAGACCACCTACACTTGTGAGCTAAAAGAAAGTTAGGAAACAGCAAAAGAAATTCCTAATATGGTTTTCTTTTAGCATCACTGAATAAGTGCTTCTGACCTGATGCTGCTCTACCTTTGCCTATTACTGATTATACTAATGAGATTTGTGTTTTCCAGAAATGTCATCAAACCACATACAATAAAGATGGTTCCCGTCCATGAACCCCTGTATCACTCTCCCTCTGGAGAAACCCTAAGTGCCCCCTTCTATCATTGCCCGATTCAGCAGGAAGCAGTTAGATCGAGTCTTCACCCCTTTTCCCTAACAGCAGTTGGGGTTTCTACTCGGAGAGGGAGAATTGATGCAGGATAATTAGCGCCCTAGCCAGCTCAGCAGAGCTGGCGGACCTGCCGCCTCTTCCTTGGTGGTGTCTGTGCTGCGGCAGCCAGCTGAAGAACCAACGGGCTGGATGACAGGCAAGGAGGGGGACTTCCAACCCCCACCGGAGGCTCCAATAGCCAAAAAGGCCAGACAACTGCTGAGGAGACACTGTGCCTTGGTGTCTCCTTCACTTCACACTTAGGACTAAATGTGGAACCCCCATTCCCTAAGCCTAGGTCAGTTTCATGTGAATTTCCTGGGCCTCAATTCCATGAAAGGACTGTGTCCATTCATTGATACATTCATTCACTTTGCCCTGGAAGGGACTGTGTTCGTTCATTGATATATTCATTCACCTTCCAAATAAATAAATTAATTAATTAAAAAAAAAGAGGTTAGATTCTAAAATATACACATATAAGGAAATCCCACAAATGAATAGCAAAAATGTTAATAACCTGGGCGGCGCCTGTGGCTCAGTCAGTGGGGCACCAGCCCCATATACCAGAGGTGGCAGGTTCAAACTCGGCCCCGGCCAAAAAAAAAACTGCGAACAAAAAAAAAGTTAATAACCTGATTTTAAAATGTGCTAAAAACTTAAATAAACGTTTTTCCAGATGAGAAATACTATTGGCCAACAAGTATTTGAAAAGAGGACAATGTTAGTAATTATCAGGGAAGTGTAAAACATAACCTGTCAGGACGGTTACTATCAAAAGACCAAAGACAACAAATGTTAGTGAGGAGGTGGAAAAATTGGACCTCTAGTAAAACTTTTGACAGAAATGCACAATAGTGCGACCACCACGAAAAATAGTATGGAAGTTTCTCAAAAAATGAATAACAGGACTGCCAAATCACCGGGCAATCCCACTGCTAGGTACTTGTGCACAAGAATTGAAAATAAGATGTTGAGAGGTCTTGGTACTCCCATGCTCATCGCAGCGCTACCGACAATAACCAAGACATGGAGACAACCTGAATGTCCATCAACAAATGAATGGATAAGGAAATGTGGTATCCACATGCCATGGAATATTATTCAGCCTTAAAACAAAAAGAGGGAAATTCTGTAATGCATGACAACAAGGATGAACCTTGGGGGCACCAAGCTGAAGGGAGTAGGCCAGGTACAGAGAACAAACTGCACGATTCACTTCCATGAGGTATTTGAACTTGTCAGACTTACATAGTAATGCTAGTCAATGGACATAAAACGTGTTCACTGCACATTACTGAAAATGGATGCCCATTGACTAGCGATTCCCTGTTGCCCTCTCTCCCCAATCCCTAGCAACCATCACTCACTCTCTTACTATGTAAATCTGACAAGTTCTACCTATGGTTAACAATCCCACACTGTACACTTAAAAATTTGTTGAGGGTGGATTTCATGTTAAGTATTCTTAGCATCACAAAGTAAGATTTTTAAGAAATTATGTTCCCGAATGCTACCAATAAACAAAAGAGAAAGTAACTCAGGAAGGGAATAACTGAAATAGACCTGTTGTACAGAAAGATCCCTCAGTTGGAAAAGGAGCAAGAACGGAGGAGTACGAATCCATCAGGAAGCCATCCAGGGCAATGTGTGGCCGGAGAGATACTGGCAGCTCACGCTAGGATGATGACCAGGCTCCCATGACGGGAGCGTGTATAAAATCGAAAGCAGCAGATGATGTCTCCTATGGGGAACATGAGGAAGAGGCAGAAGTAAAAGGAGATCTCTGCATTTCTGCTTTGGGTAACTGCATAGATGGTGGCACCATTTTCTTGAGTAATGGAACTCTGGAAGGAGACCTGTCTGTAGAAGAAAATTGGAAACTCATATTTGGACACATCGATTTTTGAGATCCAAGAGGAGATTAAAGCAATTATTCATATTGGCACTCACAGTAGAGAACTGCCCCGGAGATAAAAATGCTTAAAAAACCTGTCTATAGGTGGAAATTGAAGCCTTGAGTGTAGGTGAGATGCTAATCTTGACTGTTGCCGAGGGCGGTAGGGAACACACAGAAGCATCTCCCAGACCAGCCTGGAGGGGTGCAATCTGCCTACATGACTCCCTTCTGAGCAACCAGGGATCGGATTTCCCAGCTGTGTAGAATTCTAAGTGTGTTCAATACTAAAGAGAGACAGAATTTCCAACAGTTCATGGGAGCATTTCAATTCAGTCTGCAATGGGCCATGGTCCAGATCACTGGACAACAGAGACTAACGAGAGCGAGAGGACAGTCTCCAAGACTGGACCAGTCCAGAGCGTCTCAGAGATACATCCCTCAGCCTTACGTGCTATCAGAAATTCTTCATCATTGAGAACGTAAGGAAGTAGTGCTAGCTTCCTTTTTCAGATCAAATTCTGCAGGAAAAATCCGACTCATTTCACAAATCCATCTGAAACATTTCTGTCTCTGACGACAGCCTCTTCTCTTCACCCTGCTCCCAATCCCTACTAAAACTTACCAGACTGTATGCGTACCCTCCTGTCCTGTAGAGAAGGAACACAGTTGTGTGGAGTTCTTTAGAACTCCTGATGCCGACCAGAATTTGTCACAAACGACCTCAGGGACCAGATCAATGTGATTCCACTGCGTTTTCTTCCCACCAGTGGGTCCCTGATTCAATTTCCAGTTCAGTCAGTATCCTAGAAAAATAAGCACAGGGAGGGCCTTCTTCCCTTCTGGGAGACCAGGTGTAGAACTGAGTTCTGGGTCACTGAGCCTTCGCCCTTGAGTCCTTCCCAGTCAAAATGCTTTGGGGGAAATTGAGCAGCATTTAGTTATATATTTGCTGAGCTCTTCTAGATCAGAATAGATAAGCTTCTTCCAAAACTATGCCTACTCCATTTCACAAAGTCGCTGAACAAGTCTTTGATCAGGAACTATAAGTAAAACTTAATTGGCTCAATCCAGATTTTGCAAAATTTAACTGTGGGACGAGGAGAAAGGAAGTTGCAACAGGAGGACAGGTGCACGTGCCAGGGCCCTGGGGAGAGTGTCTGACCTACCTACGTGTGCAGCTCTGTACAATAGGAATTAAGAAACTTGCATGCATTTTTTAAATCCCATCTTTGGAACAAACTTTATTTTAAAGATGAAGAAAAAAAAGAGATTTGCAAAAGGGACAAAAAAGCCCCCCAAACCTCATCTTTTCTGGTAACTCCCTGTGAGTTTCACAAGTAAGCAAAGTGCTTATATAAACGGGATTGATCTATCTATGAGTAAGGGCTGTGTAACATTCCTGGAACTGACATTCAGAACAGCACTATCTCTTTCAGGTGATAGGATCTCACATTTCATTTATTTTACTTTTGTTTTCTTTTAATATTCATGAAAGTCCTTTGTCTACCCTCCTCCACCTTGGGGACCTGATACGTGCTTATTAGGGACACAGCTAAAAGCTATAGCTATACCTTCTGCATACAAAGTATCACCATCAAACAAGATTTACCAAAATGTTTACTTTCTGTAATTTACATTGTAAAAACTACAGATTTGAAATATAACATTTTAATTACATACATAACTTCCATGCACCAACATTCGGAGGACCCTGCCCTGCTGTTAGATATTCCAGAAGTCAGGGGAAAGTAACTTAGCTATTAAGGGAGAGTAACATGGGTCCTGCCAACCTAAGTAACAGATGGAGAAAGGCTGGGAGAAAATGACATTTAATCTAGAATGGGCATTGCATGGGAATATGCAGGTAAACTAGGTGCATATTCAGGGAGGTAAAGGAAAGACAAAGGGTTTTAAGTGAAAAATAAGGATTCCACAATTGCTGTGAATCAGTTATCCTTAGCTGTGAGGATCAGTAACAAGGGCAGTGCCAGTGTAAAGTTAGACAGACAGTTGGTGTTCAGATGTCCTTGCACAAGTATTTTTCTGTAAGGTGGTTGTTTTGTTTTTGCATAAGTTTTTGTGATATTTCTCGTTTTCAGGAATTTCTGCATGAGTCCCTTTCTCCATAGCCTTCCCTGGCTCTTTTTATTAGGGTTTTTAACCCAAGTGAGTAGCATTTTGGTTCTGACAAATTTCACAATCCAGTGAATTCTCAATACATTTTTTAAATTTTAGATTAACATGAGTGTACAGATGATTAGGCTACATTGTTTACATTTGTTATCCCCTCAGAATTTTTTTAAGTGTTTTAATTTTTAATTACTATGGATACATACAAGTTGTGTATACTTCCAGGGTACATGCAATATTTTGATGTAAGCATACAATGTATAATAATCAAATCAAAGTAATTGAGATACCATCACCTCGACCATTTACCATTTCCTTGCATCAGGAACAGTCCACTCTCTTATTTTGAAATATACAATGAATGATTTTTAACTATAGTCAGTCTATTGTGTTACTGAACACTAGACATTTTTCCATCTATTTAACTTAATTTTTGTACCCATTAACCATCATCTCTTTATTTCCTCCCTCCCACTGTATTTCCCAGCCTCTGATTAGCATCATTCTACTCTCCATCTCCATGGCATCAGTATTTTTAAGCTCCCACACACGTGTGAGAACATACTATACAGTGTTTGTCTTTCTGAACTTGACTTAACATAATTTTCCCCGGTTCCATCCATGTTGCTGCAAATGACAGGATTTCATTCTTTTTTTATGGCTGATTAACATTTTATTCTCTGTATGTACCACATTTTCTTCATCCAGA
This sequence comes from Arctocebus calabarensis, assembly GCA_963573935.1. Classification (NCBI taxonomy): domain Eukaryota; kingdom Metazoa; phylum Chordata; class Mammalia; order Primates; family Lorisidae; genus Arctocebus; species Arctocebus calabarensis. The sequence goes on from CAUYON010087206.1 coordinate 7,852, forward strand.
AATCTGTTGATGGACACTTTGGTTGATTCCATACTTTGCTATTGTGAATAGTGCTGTGATAAACGTGAGAGTGTAGATATCTCTTCAAAATACTAATTTCCTTTCTATTGGACATATGCCTAGGAGTGGGATTGCTGAATCATATAGTAATTCTATTTTCAGTTTTTTGAGCAACCTCTATACAGTTCTCTATCTTGCCTGTACTAATTTACATTCCCATCATCAGTGCAGGATGGTCCTGTCCCCTTTCAGTACATCCTCATGAGATCCATTATTGCTTATCTTTCTGATAAAAGCCATTTTAATGGAGTGAGAGGATATCTAATTGTACTTTGGATTTACTTTTTTTGATGAGTAGTGTTATTGAGCATTTTTCCTGTATCTGCTGTATCTTCTCTGAGAAAGGCTTATCCAGATATTTTGCCCTTCTTTAAATAAGATTATTTTTTTCCTATTGAGTCGTTTGAGCTCCTTATATATTCTGATTATCTATCCTTTTTCAGATGGATGGTTTGCAAATATTTTCTCCTATTCTGGAGGTTGATAGTTTCCTCTGCTGTGAAGAGGCTCTTTAGCTTGATGTAATCCCTTTTGTCTATTTTTGCTTTGGTTGCCTGTGCTTTGGAGGCTTACTCAAGAAATCTTTGCCCAGACAAGTGTCCTAGAGTGTTTCCTCCATGTTCTCTTCTAACAGTTTCATAGTTTGGGGACTTAGATTTAAGCACTTAATCCTTTTTGATTTGATTTTTGTGTATGACAAGAGACAGGGGTCTGCTTTCATTTTCCTTCATAAGGATATCCAATTTTCCCAGCACCATTAAGGACAGTGTTCGAAGTTTGCCTCTCATCACTTGAGTCTCAGTATTCGGGGCTGTCCTGAAAGTATCAGCCATGTAATATGAAAAATACTGGGGTGCCAGAAAAATGCATACATAATTTAAGAGGTCTTGTTGGAAGTAAAATCAATCATCCCCCTTTAAAACCGTATGAATTTCAGGTAAAATGGATGTGTATGGCACATCTAGGGACACTTGACCCGTAATGGTCTCTCCAATTCAACTTTAAAAAGTAATACATAGAAAACATCTCTTAAAATGTGCACACCATTTTTGGTAACCTATATATTATTAACAATAGATGGATAATTTCTGGATAGCCCTTGTACATCTGGTGGTTTGTCTCTGATTAACAAACCTCTTTACCTTAACTTAAAATATTCTAAGCCTTTAGCCAAACTATCATATCTTTAACCAATTACAAATCAAAGAATCTTAAAACCACCTACAACCTATAAATCTCCCACTTTGAGTTGCCCTCCCTTTTCAGGCCAAATCAATGTATACCTTCCATGTAAATTGATGACCTGCAGGTAAGGCTGAACCTTAGCCTTAGATAGCCTGATGCCTACTGATGATTTTGTATTTGTGGTTACAAAGAATAACTCCAACAGGGCATAATTAGATGTTTCTAATCTCCCTTCTCTGCATCTAATCTTCTTTCTCTTCATGGCCAGCAACGCAAGTTCAAGATTTGTTGGAATTTTTTGTTTGGTTGGTTTGGAGTGTTTTTCTTTTCTTTTCTTTCTTTTTTTTTTTTTTTTTTTTTTTTGTTCCTTTAGCCAAGAGGGGATCCATTCAGTCAGCTTGAGAGATTAAGATTTTATTTTAGTTCACAATATCATTGGCATTTTATAGAGAGTATATTGAATTGCAGGCTGCTTTCAATAGTATGGACAATTTAACAATATTGATTCTTATTCTTCTAATCCATGAGCATGAAATAGCTTCCCTTTTTGTGTGTGTCCTCTTCAATTTCTTTCATCAATGTTTATAGTTTTCATCAAGGAGAATTTTCACTTCTTTGGTTAATTGATTCCTAGGTATTTTAATTTATTTATAGATGTCATAATGGAATTACTTTCTTAGTTTCTCTTTCAGATTATATTATGCTACTGATTTTTGTATGTTGATTTTTTTTTTTTCTTTTTGAGACAAGGTCTCACTCTACCACTCAGGCTAGAGTATAGTGGCCCAATCATACAGCTCACTGCAGCCTTGAACTCCTGGACTCAAGTGATTTTTCGGCCTTCAAAGCATCTGAGACTATAGGCATGAGGAGCCACCACATCACCACACCTAGCCTGTCTGTTGACTTTCTTGTCCTGCAACTTTACTAATTAAGTTGGCATGAATAATACATTTTTTAGCCATTTTTCTTTCAGAGACAGGGCCTCACTCTATTGTCCAGGCTGGAGTTCAGTGACAATCATAACTCACTGTAATCTCAAACTCATGGAGTCAAGCAATCTTTCTACCTCATACTCCTGAATAGCTAGGAATACAGGTGTGTGATATTACTTCCAGCTAATTTTTTAATTTTTTGTAGAGATGAGGTCTTGCTATGTTGCTCAAACTGGTCTTGAACTCCTGGCCTCAAGTCATTCACCTCCTTAGCCTCTCCAAATCCTGGTATTGTAGGTATGAGCCACTACACCCAACCAATTTGGCCATTTCTTAAGTATATTTACACACACACACACACACACACACATATATACATATATACATATTAATCATGAAAGAGAGGACAGAAACTTAATGTTGGATATAACATTTTGAATTTAAAAGGAGATTACAAAATTCAAATAAGCTTTATGTCTTAGTTCATTTTGCATTGCCATAACAGGATACCAAAGACAGGGTAATATATAAAGAAAAGAGGTGTATTTGCCTCACCATTCTGGAGGCTGAGAAGGCCGAGAAGCATGGCAACTTCTCAGCAGCTGATGAGGGTCTCATTCTGTGTCACATCATGGCAGAGAAGCAGAAGGGAGGGAAGCGGGACTGGACAAAGACAGCCAACAGGACACTCGACCTCCCTTTGTGATACCTGCTCTCTTGGGCACGAATCCATTCCCAGGTCTCCTAAAAAACATTAATCCTTTCATGAGATCAGAGGGAGGCCCCAAGGCCAAAACCCCTCCCCTAAGTCTCACCTCCAATGCTCCCTCCCTTTGAGGAATTAAGACTCTAATGCACAAACTTTGCAGGGTCACATGGAAACCACAGCACATAAAGAAAACTCACCTCAATGTTACAGGAAGATGGCAAACTTTACTTCTTTTCTTTTCTTTTTTTTTTTTTTTTTTTGAGACAGAGCCTCAAGCTATCACCCTGGGTAGAGTACTGTGGCATTACAGCTCACAGCAACCTCCAATTCCTAGGCTTAATTGAGTCTCTTGCCTCTGCCTCCCAAGTAGCTGGGACTACAGGCGCCCGCCACAACGCCCGGCCATTTTTTGGTTGCAGCCGTCATTGTTGGTTGGCGGGCCCGGGCTGGATTCGAACCCGCCAGCTCAGGTGTACATGGCTGGTGCCTTAGCCCTTTGAGCCACAGGCGCCGAGCCTTACTTCTTATTTTCAAGGAACCTGCTATGAAGTTGCTGTTGAAGAAGGTATAAATCTATAAAGAAAAAAAAAAGGCTACAGAAATGCCAGAGAATAAGAGATGAGGTCAAAACTTACAAGGTGAAGAGTAGTAGACAGAGGGAAACACGTCGGCAACCAGAGTCCTGGCCCCAAGTAAACCCGAGAGAGGCATCTAGAAACAAGACCCCCGGGTCAGGAATGGAGGCAGCAGCTCCCTCTGAAGAAAGGAACAGGGTAGGACTGAAAGTGAGAACTTTGGTTCGAAATCTATGTAATGAACATCTCTGTAGCCAGGAGATTCTCTGGAGAACTTAAAAAATGGGGAGAATGGTTACAATGAAGGGTGGGAATGAAGAACCATACTGGGAAAGGGGAAGGAAGTGAATGTTCTTATTCCCTGTGTGGAAGCTGAGCCCTCTGCCTCCATTCAGCTCTGGGTATCTTGACTGCACTCACTCTGCCGGAGTGCGCACACACAAACACATGCACAAACGTGTACACACTCATACACACAGGGACACACTCATACACACGTGAACATACGTGCACACTTAGGCATACACACGCACACAAACACATATTCACACACACAAGGTAGGAGATCAAAAGATTATTTCCCTGGGAAAATTCTCCAGTCCCAAGAATGAGTAACAGGTGCAGTGCATAGGCTTATGAAATTCATCAGCTGACTAAGGAAGCGGCTGAGGGAGCAGCAGCCATCTCGCCCAACACGGCATCTTCACCTAAGCTCACACCGGGACATTCACATTTCAGGAGGCTGGGGAAGGAGAGATGAGGGGCAGAGATGAGGGAAGGGTAGGAAGACCTAATTTTCATCTCCGGAAGAAGAAAGTAAATAACGAACAACTTAATTTTGGACACACCAGAACGTTGCCATGTAAACAAGAAACTGAGAATTGTGGAGGTCAACACTGGATGACACAAGGGGGAAAAGGAGCAGTGGCTGAAACCTGGGCAGAGAGCACAGACGTGAGAGCAGGAGACTGCTATGTTTTTCTTCTGAGTTTCCTACATCAATTTGACTTAAAATTACATGCTGATGTTACTTTGATTAAAAATAAATGGGGGGCGGCACCTGTGGCTCAGTGAGTAGGGTGCCGGCCCCATATACCAAGGGTGGTGAGTTCAAACCCAGCCCCGGCCAAACTGCAACAATAACAACAAAATAGCCAGGCATTGTGGCGGGCGCCCATAGTCCCAGCTACTTGGGAGGCTGAGGCAAGAGAATCGCCCAAGCCCAAGAACTGGAGGTTGCTGCGAGCTGTTACGGCATGGCACTCTACCAAGAGCGACAAAGTGAGACTCTGTCTCTATACAAAAAAAAAAAAAATGTGACTTGTTGTTGGTGTTAAATGGTGTTTGTTGTGAGGTAAAGAGCTGTGACATATTAGGCATGTTTTCTGTCCAAAGGCTCCAGGCTGGGGACAGGGCCTCACAGTGAGGCAGATGACCCTGACTATGCTACAGAGCACAGTGAAAGCTGCAGCCAGCAGAGGCTTAAAGGGCAGATGCTCCTGAGAAAAGAAGGAAAAGGAGAAAGACCGTCAATGGCAACCATTTGCTGCTCTGCCTGTCCAGGAAGAAAATGAGCAATATTTGTCACTGTCCAGAGCACACACACACGGCCATGTCCAATGACTCTGGTGAAACATTGCTGTTGGCAGATACAGGGATGTCTCCTATGCAGAGAAGAAAATAGAGGTGCCCAAGTTAGAGGTGCCCTTAGCACTGGGCAAAGGCCAGATCAAATCCAAACCATCTCTATTCATTCAAGTTCCTGCTGCCCTTAGCAGCTCACCTAGTGGGGAGCACAGTGCCCTCCCCGGGATACCTGTGAACGACTTCAAGCTCTACAAGATATCAGCATAGTCTCAGACAAACAAAACTGCAGACACGATGCAGACTTTAATGTACATCCCTCGCTCCCGCCCTAGCCTCAAAGTGCACAGTCCCCACCGCACACACTTTGCGTTCAGACTCCACGTGGGCAGCCCCGCCTGTGTCACTT
>CAUYON010087207.1:0-13331 GCA_963573935.1 Arctocebus calabarensis
TCACCACTGCGAGCCGGAAAACCAGCACAGTTCAGCAAGTTTGCGCCCATCCACACCCCTCGAGAAAATCTCCAAGAATCTGGACTCTGTGGGGAACAGGCCTCCAGACCTTGGGATGAGAGTGGAGGGGATCACCAGGAACACCAACTTGCAGGTCGAGAGTATATACAGTTTTATGCCTGGCTGGAGAGCACTACGGCACCCTATTAGGGGAAGGAGGTCTGGTTTTTAGAATGTCTCTCCCATGGGGTAGAGTGGGAGGACATCGAACTCTGCTCGCTTGTTTGTATGGAGGTATGGAGTATACTGTGAACCTCTCTCATGGGGGAGGGGACTCCCGTCCACTTGGTGATATGCTCTATACCTTTTTGTTTGTATCCTCAGGGTCTCAGTTTGCCCTAGCAGGGTTGATGTGCACTCTTCGACCTTTTCTTTTGGCTCAGATCCAAACCATCGGCTTTCTTGCTGAGTTTCTGTCCTTTAACTCTCCTGGATGGGAACCTCTGCGGAAAGCTGGCTACAGATCGCCATCTTGGCTCCTCCCCTCTCTAGTTTAATTTTTAACCATTATTTTGTTTATTCACATGATAATCCATTTGATCTGTTTATTTCACCACCTTTGGAGCCATTTGTAAATACTGAGTACAGTCTTTAAGAACTCTAAAAATAAGCCAGTACTTTTACAGAGATGCACAACAGAAGATCAGGCCAGAGAACCAGAGTCTCAAGCTGTGATCTCTGATCTTCCCAGAAGTATGTTTCTCCCCCTTAGTCCTCAGTTTCCCCAATTTCACATGCAGAGTTTATAAGTTCTTTTCAACTCCATTACCATATCAAGCTTGAAGAAATAATAATAACAAAACAATGACTTCTCACCAGAAACTTTGCCCATAAGCTTAATAAAATCTGAATTTAACTATATTCTATGTTTTATAGGCCCAGTCTTTTATTTTAGTTTTGTTCATTAAGTGGAAAAGTTTGAACACATCTCTTCTGAAACATCCTTGATAATTTAGTCAGCATGTATTTGATAAATCACTTAGGTTTCTAATATTAACGATGGCCAGAGGCAATGTTATGGGTGATTATTTCAGATTTTAAAACAAATCAAGTAATATGTATGTTCCAAATAGGTTTATCTTTTCAAAAAGAATGCAGGACTTTCTCAAATTCTATTTTTTGCTTGTATTTGAATGTATAGATTTATATTTGTTTTTCTCTTTCTTAATAAAAGTCTCGTAATACAAGTTAGCATCATGTTCAGAAAGAATTATATGTCTCACATAGCTATCAGGAGCTTTCAAATTCCTTTGCATGCTTCTGCACTCATTAATTTATTTCATGTTCCCAAACGTCATGAGAAGTAAGTAGAGCAACTATTAGTTTCTTTGTTTATAAACTTGAGAGGAGGCATAGTGTGCAGAGGTAACTACTTTGAGCAGATCAGGGAGGGGACCATATCCTGATCTGCACATCCGCAGACCTGGGTCCTCAGCACTAATTGCAGCTGAAAGCATTCTGGACTTCAGAGTCTGGCTGCTTACAAACGGGTACAGATAGAGGGGTCAGCGAGAAGAACATAAGTAAGAGTTGAAGAACATGAAAATCTTTTAGGAATCGCCACAAATCAGATGACTTTCTAGACAGTCATCAAGGAAGCACCAGTGGTTATTTTGCCATGGAGGCCCTCAGCTGTACACATGAGTAAGAAAAGCCTGGGACTATGACTGATGAAATTATGGATGGGCCACACATTTGTAGATACAAATACATACCTATCTCCTAATAATCGTCTCACCATAGCATAAGTTCTCTCTTTCTCGTACAGCTATAAGAATGCTATTATCCCTAGAGTTAAAGGCATGTTGTTATGAACTTTTAAATGGTAAATGTTTTTATTATATAGACACATATGCACAAATAGAAATACACAAAAGAACGTAAGGATGTTTTTGGAGGTAGTTCGTATGTTTAGTGTGTGGTGTTAGAATCATGGGTCTTATCAAAATGTGTACTTTAAATATGTGTGATTTGTTGTATTTCAATTGTACTTTAATAAATCATTAAAAAGAATACTATTATAGAATTTTTCAGAAGAAAATATCAAACACATTTGTCCAAGTAATCTCTGCTTTTCTCTACAAAATAATATAACCAGTTTAACCAAAGTTGACAGCAGCACAGTGGGTCTTGGCCATCCCAAACTTTAGAGCTGGCTATTCACTCAATTCCTGGAGGTTGCTTATGTAAAGCTCATTGCAACAGCAGCCCATGAACTTTACACCTCATTGTGCAAAAGCCTATTTGGAAATGTTAAGCCTTTGGCAAGATACGGGATCTCTAAATCATCCTTGCATGGTTTAGAAATTCTTGTTCATGAACAGAACCAATAGCAATACTGTGTGCTATATTTTCAGGATCAAGACTGTGTTCCCTTAAAGGAAGTCTCCATGTCCACATCTAGCAGGGAACGACATTTAAGTTTTGTTCAAATAAAATGGAATGTCAAGGGTTCCAATAATTTTCTTGAGAAAATATCTGGGATAGAGAACTAACATTATCAAAATTAGAAAAGAGATTATGACCTGAGGTTATTTTCCTCTCTTATTACTGTGATCAAGAGAACTGGCCTTTTTATCATCAATGTCTATGATACAGGTTGTAGATTCAAATCTCAACCTTCCATCCCCCACTGCCTACGGGAATGGAAAAGAACCGTGGACTTGGGGTTCACAAATCCTGGAGATTTGGTCGCAACCTTACATCGTCATGTCTTCAGGTCAGGTTTGTCAAGCACATACTGTGAGTTAGTTACTGTCCTAGATGACAAAATTACAGTGATGCATTGTTTACTGGGGATGATAGATATTAAACAAAATAATCCCCCCAAAATTTATAGGTGTAGTACTAGTGATGATTTGAAGTAGAGGAGACATAAAGGACAAAAAATTTCAGGGGCCAGAGAGGAAGGTCCCAAATAAGATACGGAATGCCCTGTTGAATTTGAATTTCAAAGAACTTTTAATATAAATACAGTACATCCAAAACATTGCATGGGATATACTTTTACTGAAATATGTACATATGTCTAATGTATAAACATATAGTTACATTTAAATAAAAATATAGTTTTAGCTTTTTCTCCCTAAATTTGCCAGCTGTGGATTAGGAGTGCTGTTCTCTAGTCCTGGGCTGGTGTAAGGGAGTCTGGAAAGGCCTCCCCGAGGAAGAAAAGTTTAAACCAATGCTAGGAGATGAGCAACAATTGTAACACAAAGAAGAGAGGCAGAAGAATATATTCAAAATATATAAAGTATAGGGTTGGACAATTCTAAAAGGGAAGAAGCATTCCTCATCTTTTGGGGTAGGGAGCAAGAAGGCCAGGCGTGGAAGAGCAGCCTGCTGGGGGGAAAGCCAGCAAGTAGGATGCTGGGAAGGGCCCTGTACTCAGAGCAGCCGTGGCTTTTCAGAATTTAGGCAGATGCGCCTGAGTTCTCTCATCTTCAGTTCCCACAGACATGTGCTAGGATAATAATAAGGACCATTGGGGGATGGTTGGGGAATTAGCATGAGGAATGCCGCATGTAAGATGGGTGCAGAGATGACCCTGAATAAATACTTGTTGACTCTTTCTCGTGATGTTCATGGCTTTGTGTGAGATGGTTTCCACTAGCTGTGATTTGTCCCCAGCACGTGGATTGATATTTAATGATATCTGCTGTTGTGTATGTGGGTTGCCTAGTGCATTAACAATATTAAATCTAAACTTAGGAACCATTTAGCCAGTGGGGCAACTATGTAATTTTGAAAGTGATTATTATTTCTGAGTTTTCCACTTGCAGAAAAATATCTCTTTCATGAATACCAGCCCCAAATAGGTTTCTCTAATTTTTCCATCATATGGAGACTTTTCAGTGCATTCTTTTTCAAGGGTTATTTGGCAGACCACCTTGAAATGCTTTCTAGAGTTGTAAGCCAGAAGGGTGTCATATTGAAAGGAAAGTATGGCCTTTCCTAATATCCTGGCCTCCTCCCCTCCACTGCTCGTTACCCCAGAGATAGCTTCTGTAGTGCTCCGACATGCTGGTTTTGAGCGAGGAAGTGGGCCTGGGAGTGGCAGCACTGGGCCAGAACCCTCAGTGATGGCTGTCAGCACAGCGGCCGCTGTCTTTCCGCCAGACAGGAGGCTAACAGGCAAGCGGCAGGAGTTCACGAGCTTGGAGGGGCTTGTTAGACAGAGTTCAAAATTCTGATGAACATCTCTCTGCCACTCCACAGAACAGCTGCAGCCTCAACAGTGGGAGTCTTCACACTGATTTTTCAAAAACCTCCCTCTCTAGAATGTAATTCATATTAGGCCTTTAAATGCCCTGAATCCCAGTCAATCCTTATCCATCATACTCCACCCTCACCATTTGTTGCAAAGTTGCTAATTTGGCTAGAGACTATTTCCCTTATTAGAATGAGTTTTCTTTCCTTTTCTCTTTTTCTGAGAATCTGTCAACTTTCTGTTTATAGAACTTCCCTGGGTGACTCAAACACAGCCTTGCTTGATAGCACTTTAGGTATTTGCAACTTGAGATTATTTTATACTATGAAATAAGTGATTTCTTAGGGGAAAAAAGATTCTAAAAATTTAAGCTAGATAGGAGGGATCTACTTGTAAGACTATTTTACCCACTGGATGAGGTTGAAATTCACTCATTCATCAGTGAAGGTTTGAGGATATATCATGAGTCTATTCTGGGCATTAGGGCTAAAACAATGAACGAAACAGAAGCTCTCACCTTTATGTAGCTTGTGTTCTACTGTAGACAAACCATAAGTCTGCAAATAAATGAGACATATAATTTCAGGTAGTAATAAATGCTATGAATTAAAATAAAAGCAAGATACATGCTATGATTCAAATGCTTCTCCCCAAATTCACATGTCAGGTTGAGTCCTAATGTGAGCATGTTGGGAAGTGGGGCTGAATGGGAAGTATTTGGGTCACAAGGGCAGCGCCATCTTGAATAGATCAATGCTGTCACAATACAGCTGATGAGAGGGTTTGCCTTCTTGCCTTTCCAGTTTCCATCATGGGATGACACTGCAAGGATGTCTTTGCCTTCATCTTGAACTTCCCAGGCTCCAGAGCTGTTATAAATTATATAGTCTCAGGTATCTGGAACCATTTTTTACAAATTATACAGTTCCAAGTATCCTGTTATAGTTGCATGAAGCAGAGTGAGAGGATGAAGAAGGTCTATTGGGGGGCAGCGGAAGGGGCAGGAGGAACGCACCTCTAAGAATGGGAGCAGAGGGGGCACTAAAGAAACACCTGTTGACTGTTTCTCAGAGTGCTCATGCTAACATATAAGGGAGAAGAGTATTTGAGGCATGGACAGCAGATACAATAAATGGTACAAGCTGGATTCTCCAGGAAACAGACTCTGAGAAATAAATTAGTGTACAGGAGTGTTACTAGTGAGTGTCTTAAAACTCCCCTCTCTAGGAGAGGAGAGAAGGAAGAAGGGTTGGGCAGAGGGAGCAGTCAAGCAGCAGTAAAGCCCCAAGGGAGCCTGGCTGACCTTGCAGAGCACTCTAAAGGTGCAGTGACCCATCAGAGCTGTTGCACAATAGGGCAAGAGGTCAGCGCCTTTATATACCCATGTAGATCAGTCATTTAAGGCAGGCTGCCCAGAAATGGGGTTGTGACCCTGTCGGGCAAGGCAGCTCTCTTCAGCCCAGGCAACTGATTAAGAGCTGGGTTCTGGGAAGTAATTCTCCATGGACCCCTCCCCTTTCTGTACAAGTAGAGGCTCTTTTTTCCTGTAACAAATCCTCCAAGATTTGAGCAGTGCCACGCAGAGTCCCCCAGAGGAATAAGCAACTAGGAGCAAGTTCAATAAAATTTGAATATCTGATCAAAAGGAATGCAGGAGGTCACCAAATTTTCTAGATTCCTTTTAATTAGACATTCAATTTTTGTTCTTATATCAGTTAAAACTCTTGTTTCCTTCTTTGGTAAATAATAGGAAGATCTCAAGCCATCAGCTATGTATCCTCTTATACATGTGCAATATTAATTCAACTAAATTTTTTTTTGAAATGCTCATACATGCATTTGCCCTCAAAGAACTTAAAAGCAGCAAAGATAGAGCCAACTCACTATAATCAATAATGCAAGGTCAAGTGAACTAAGTAGTACATAATAACACAGGACTTCAAAATACAAAACATAGAATGCGTTTTAAAATGAAAGGCAGGATAATTAAATACAGGAAGTGACAAAATGCAGAGGACATTCTTTAAGTAGACTTTGCGATGTGTTGGAGTGGGGGCAGCCTTTTAAGTTGAATTAGATAGGTGAGCTGGCCTGAAGGCTTAGAATGATCTATGTGAATAGATAGGATGGCTGGGGAGAAGAGGTGTGGAGAGAAAGATAATGTATACTTAGAATACTTCAGGCTCTTGATCCCCTACTGAAAAATTCATACTTGAGTTTTTAGGCTGGGGTCTCAAACTGTGGCTAATGGCATGGCTCCATTGGACCACATGGGATGTTTATGGCACCTTCAGACTCCCATACTCCATCTTACACTTTCGGCATCAGAATTTCTGGAGCAAATCCTTGAAATTTGTAGTTTTTACAAGATCTGTTGTCTCTGTAACTTTATAACAGTTGTGTGGTTTTTTTTATATTTAGTGATGAACTGAAACCTTGTAGAAATGATTGTCAAAGTATTTCACTGAAAGCAATATATTAGTGATTTAGTATACTCATAATACATTTATCCCTTTCCATTGATGCAGAACATTGCAAGACGTTTCTCCTCTTGTCAAAAACTCCTTACTTTCACATATTCTGCTCAGAGATTATTGTCAGCCCTGTGCTCAGCATTCTCTGGTCTTAGTGGGGGCATTTTCGTTTCTTCTAGTCATAAGAATTGTTTTACAGTAGAATAAAAGAAGCATCTTCAGGGTCCTTGGAGAGTGTTTTCTAAGTTGTGGTGGTAGCAGGGAGTTTATTTTTTTGCTTATGATCTGTAAATTCCCTCCCAAATCTCTGATAGGTTTCAGATCCCTTAGCAGCCAGACTAATCTTTCTGTTTTTCACTCACAAGTCAGACCAACAATTTAAAATATTTTTCTCCCAAAACTTCTTTCCCCTTGACTCCTAAGTGCTTTTTTTTTTTTTAACCTGCTTTACCTTAGAAATCACTTGTTAATATTTTCTTTTATTGTGGTCTTTTTTCCTTGGGAACCTCTGCCAGGGCTATGTGCACTAATGGCAAAGTGATGCATTTTATAAAGCAAATCGGATTCCTCACCTTTCTCATTTATTAGCAGTAGAATTGTCACAGTATCACAAATAGTATAAATAACAGTGCCTCTTTTTCTTCCTTTTTCCTCCCTGGAATTACATCTGACGGTTTTGATATCCATTTTCACATTTTTGTTTCCCTAGATTTTCTCTGTGGTGGGAGAAGAAATTATTACTCTCCTTTGGCAAAAAAGTCAAACCTGGATACCCATGAGATTGAGGAATTTCCCCCCAAGTCATGCTTTAAGAGGTTGAGTAAAAGGGAGAAATCACATGCCCTCCTGCTTTGACTGTACGGGGAGATCAAATTAAGTAAGTGGGTATTCACAGTCTTTCCTGGCCTACTCAAGGAGGCCATCTTCACCAGATCCAAAATGCAAAATCAAGAGAAGGGAAGTCAGAAGTGGACAGTGAAAGACTGGAGGAGAAATTGGTTGGATTTTTAAAAGAAATTTAGGATAGAGAAGTAATGGATCATCTATGCCTAGGAGGAAAGTGGGTGGAGGAAAACAATAATATTTTAAGCATATTGTTATGTGCTATCTTCCCCTTTCGTTTTATGTTAAAATGAACTTAAAGTTACTTTGGGAAAAGTAGTTAGTGGACTTGGATCTTTATTGGATTGTGATTTTGCTCTGGGACTGGGCCACGTGGATTTCTGTATTCATGTTTGTTAAAAGTGAAGTCAAAAAGTTCATTCTAAGCAAATAAGCCTTGTACGTTGAGGAAAGAGAGAAGTGTCTGCACCATGTCCCTAGAAGAGGGAGAAAATTGGTTCATCCCTGGTGCATGAGGAATCAGGCATCCCAGGCACAGAAGCTGGAGTGTTAGCTTGGACTACAGCGCAAGAACTATAACCACCCGGCCAGGTCGGTTCTACTGCAGTGAGGCCAAATGGCCAGAGGTGCAGGGTACAGTGGCCGGCGTCATTAACAGTAGCAGTGTGCACTGTCCACTGATATGACACTTTCCTGGACACAGAGGAATCAAGAAGTGCTGTGGCAGATTGACTTTCTAACTAGTATGTTGGTAGAGCGTGAGCCATCTGTTCAGTGGCCATGATAGCTGTTACCTATAAGCCCTCACCTGTGGTGTCCCAAGCATGACCTGTGGCATACAATGTACAGTGCCAAATACAGCACAGTTCTGTGATTCACTGGCATCTTTCTGCAAGCCTTATTTCTCTGCTCACCTCACAGTTGAATCTCAAAACAGCCATTTTCTATAGATGTTGACTGTATTTCTTTGACTTACTTGATTTTTCTCTTTCCCTCACCACCTGTAGCCAACTCCATCCCCAGGTGCTGGTGTTTTCGTAACCCAACTCCACGTGAAATATGTTCTCATCTACCACAATTGTCTACCACCCTTCCCTCTGACTTTAACTCATGCTCCAGGGCCTCAGGTTGCTTTGTGGGTGAACGACTTCTGTCCCCACAGAGTGTGATTACAATGGATAAAAAGAGTAATGGTTGGAGAATGTGAGTGCCTGTTCCCTTCACAGTTGTTCTCATTGTAAAAATCATAAAAATGTAATTCTAGTTTTGTAGGTCAGCCTTAGAGTCTTGGTTCATACGGAGCCATTGTGAGAGGTTTGGCCATTCCTGGTGCACTTAGAAAAAAGATTTGTGAGACTGAATGAGAAGGGTGTGACTTAGGACACTGGGGAAGTCATGAAGACCTTATCACTGTGGACTCGGCTGGCAGCTGGACAGTCTTACCCATGGCAAGACTGTCTCTTGGTTCTCTTTGAATTTTATGGTTACCACTGTGCCTCCATCCTCTTGTTTTACTGCTTTAATCAAATAGGTGTCAAATCCATTGATTGATTCCCTGTATTTACTTCAAAGGGCTTCTGAAAACCATTTCTTTCTTTACACAGATAATGCTTAGATTTTAATAATAATAAGGTATTATTAGACAAGGCTCTAATATATTTAGCAGTTTTGCATTTTCTTATATCTGATCTAGTGATACTGACAATTGACTGAGCTCCAGTGAAAACCACATCTTTATCTGAACTTAATATTCCTTAATATTGTGAAGGAACCAATCACTTGCAATGGCGATTATTCCCATCAAGTCTCAAAGATTTTCAAATCAGTATGGAGATGTTCATCGACCCTCATCAAAACCTCATTACCCTTATGTGACTTTACTATTTTTCTTTCTTCATTTGAACTTACTTTTCTTAATCTGCCTTCTTCATAAAACTGTATTTCTTTTTTAAATTGTAAAATATTTTTATATCCCCCTACCCCAATGATGTATTAAATCATCTACTGCCTTCGTATTAGAACCGAGTACATTGGATTCGTGCTGCTTTACTAAGAAGAATGCATTCCACCTTACTCCAGGTTAATACTTCATAAAGCATTTAAAGAATTCTTTTTCTTTTCTTTTCTTTTTTTGAGACAGTCTCACTTAGTTGCCCTCGGTAGCATGCTGTGGCATCACTGCTCACAGCAACCTCAAGCTTTTGGGCTTAACCAATTCTCTTGCTTCAGCCTCCCATCTTGCTGGGACTGCAGGTGCCGGCTACACCATGAGGCTATTTTTAGAGACAAGGTCTCATTCTGGCCCAGGATGGTCTCAGGCAATCCACTGGCCATGGCCTCCCAGAGTGCTAGGATTACAGGTGTGAGCCACTGCACCCAGCCTATTTTAAGAATTTCTTAACATCATTCTGATTTTATTTAGGTGTTACATTAAAAAACATATTGGTATTTGATATTTGCAATGATAAAATGCTGCCTCTCTTAAATTATACAACTATTTTCTGTAGATTTTTTTTATCATTACTTTCAAATATTTTCTTATAGTGTTATCTAGCATAATAAAAATTAACAAGTTGATTAGGGCCGTGCCTGTGGCTCAAGGAGTAGGCTGGCCCCATATACCGAGAGTGGCGGGTTCAGGCCTGGCCCTGGCCAAAACTGCAAAAAAAAAAGTTGATTACTTGCACCAGTTTGGTTTTAGATATTTTATTTAATTTGATGTACAATATAATGTATATGGCTAAAGGTTTCTTTTCTGGGTTGCTTTAGACTATTTGTTTATTCATGAGTTTGACAGAATGTTTTAACTAAATTGAATCAAATTCAGTGTAAAATTAGTTAAACTCATGAAATACATACACACACACACACACACACACACACACACATATATATATATAATCCATTTGTATCTTACATGATTTGGTATAAAATAGCTTTCTAACAGGACTATGGCACTAAGGAGACCTAGATGAAGGGTGAATTTTGGGCAAGTGCAATGGTTAATTTTTTAATTTCTTTCCATTTGAATCCTTTAAAAAAATTAATTAGCACAATACTGGCATACAATCTAAATTGATTATATGGTTCATATTACCTTGTCTATTTATACACAGAAATCTATGTACAAATGCTATTCTTGTACTACCACCTCTTTTGTTATTGAAATAATACTACAAAAGTACTTTTGATTCATGCAGCATGCTATCTGTAGGTAGTTGGAACTGTTTTACATTATCTTATTAATTCTTTTAACATTGCTGTGAAGTACAGGATTAAATGAGTAACATTTATCATGATCCTTGTGGTATAAAGAAGTTGATGAAAAAGGAGACTTTGCCTTCCTCAAATTGAAAATTCAATTGGCAGAAAGAGAGAGTATCGGGCTCTAAATTTCCGAATCTTCAAAAAGTATGTGAACTGAGCTCTATGTGAAAGTTACAGGAGAGGGTAGCCAGTGTGCATCTATGAAACAAACAGATATGTATTAGGTCATATGTGAATGTGTGTATTATATATAACCCAATCTATTTCAAGAATAAAGAAAAGCAATAAAGTTCAGGAAGCTTTTCCTCATTATTAAGAATAATCAAGATTTTACATAAATATGAGTACATGGGTATCTGTATCACTTAACATCTTTAAGTTTTTGAAAACTCTCCCCCTCAATGAAAAGTCATTTATTTTTGTTTTTGTATTTTTATTTTGTTCCACTGATTTAATGAGGAAATTTCTGATGCATTACATCTTTGTACAAAGTACCCAAACAATTTTTGCACATAGAGAACGGATCAATTCAATAAGAAAAATGAATAATAACAAATAATTTGGAAGTAAATTCATAATGAAGGCTAATTATACTTTTTCTTCTTTCTGCAATATTTTCATCACAAATACTTCAACTTTAAGGCAGCCATAGTTATGCATTTCAAAATAAAACTGTAGCACTGAGAAATATTTTCAGGTAAAACTAAAAATAAGACTATGTATGAGGAGGTTTGGGTCATTAAAATAGCACACATATAATAACCAAATTAGCCATAAACTATCCTCACAACATTATTTGAGTTTATCCAAAGATAATACATTACTCAAATTTATTTCCTTTTGACTAAAATTTGCCCTTTCAGGTACATTGCCTGACTTCAGAATGTCCAATTACCATTTTTTACAACACATTTAGTCTGTGTGTTTGAGTGGAAAAAGTCATAACCCCCATCCCAAATTGGTAGTTTAAAAAGTGATAGAACTTTTCAAGAGTTATTGTATTAAAAAAGTTACCATAATTTCACTATGACTTAGTGAAATTAAGTCATACCTGGACCAGTAGAAAGTATTATTCCAATGAACTCAGAAATCAAGTTCTTTTTAATTTATTAAAATGGAATTCTAGGAGAAGGAAAAATAGCATTCTGTGTATTTTTCAGGGACGATTTAAGATGTAAAATGTCCAGTATAGAAAGTGATGCTGCCAAAATGATCCTATTTGGAAAGACACATCGTTTAACCGTTGCTAAGTTATTAAAAGTCATTATTTTAGGCTGTAACTGATGAGCTT
Organism: Arctocebus calabarensis; assembly: GCA_963573935.1. Lineage (NCBI taxonomy): Eukaryota > Metazoa > Chordata > Mammalia > Primates > Lorisidae > Arctocebus > Arctocebus calabarensis. Next base: position 12,146 of record CAUYON010087207.1, read on the forward strand.
TGACTGATCCACAGTTTCCACAGTTGGAAACTGATATTCTCAGTGAATAGATGTTTTCTCTAAATGTATGTAAGGGAATATGGTCTGGAGCACAAATTCAATCATGTTTTCAATGTAAGCAGTGACTCTCTGTAAGAAAGGGCTTCCAGTTTTCCTTAGCTGGGAAGGTCAGGCAGTGTTACGAAGGATTTAATAGAAGTCATGCAATAATAATCTGAAGATCTCATGCAGCTGACCCAGAGGAGCAGTCATCCAAACAAGTGTTTGGCACAGACAAAGAAGGATGCAGATTAAACTCGAAAATTCAACTACAGCATTACACTCTGCTAGAGGGTGTGCTCAAGGCTATGAAAAAGTCATTTACTCAACTGCCCAGAAAGTTCTGGTTAGAGTAATTGTCAGGCTATAACCGACTGCTAGAAAGATTTGCATGGGGATAGCTATTAATATTAAGTCATAGTACTACCAGATACTTTGTATTACTGAGTTTCATTTACTGAATAATTATGGTCCTAAACTACATATGTTAAATTTTTGTTTTATTTTAGTAGAAGCCAAAAATCTGCTCGGCGCTTGTGGTTCAACGGGCTAAGGTGCCAGTCACATACACCTGAGCTGGCGGGTTCAAAGCCAGCCCAGGCCCGCCAAACAACAATGACGGCTGCAACCAAAAAAAAATGGCAGGGCATTGTGGCGGGCGCCTGTAGTCCCAGCTACTTGGGAGGTAGAGACAGCAGACTCGCTTGAGCCCAGGAATTGGAAGTTGCTGTGAGCTGTGATGCCACCACACTCTATCCAGGGTGACGGCTTGAAGCTCTGTTTCAAAAAAAAAAAAAAAAGCCAAAAATCTTTCTTTCATATTTCCATGTAGTTTGATTCATTTGAAGACACATAAAGTATTTATTTTCCAAATATATTATTGCCTTCCTTATGTTTTATCTGATCTTATCTTAACCATAAAATATTATTTATGTTTTATTTTGAAAAAAGTGCAAAGTTTCTAGTGTCTACTTTCCCCTAAAGTACTTCTCTATTAATGGTTAGCTTAATTCTTTTTTTTTTTTTTAATAATTTTATTGAATCATAATTATGTACATTGGTGCAATCACAGGGCACGATTCATATACATTCAGAAATATTTTGATCATACTGTTACAGATATCCTTCATGGCATTTCCTTGATCAC
>CAUYON010087208.1:0-17180 GCA_963573935.1 Arctocebus calabarensis
GCCCTGGGTAGAGTGCCGTGGCGTCACACTGCTCACAGCAACCTCCAGCTCTTGGGCTTAAGAGATTCTCTTGCCTCAGCCTCACTAGTAGCTGGGACTACAGGCGACCGCCACAGCGCCCGGCTATTTTTCTGTTTTGCAGTTCGGCCGAGGATGGGCTTGAACCCGCCACCTTCGGTATATGGGGCCAGCGCCCTACTCGCTGAGCCACAGGAGCCGCCCCAATTTTTGCTTAATTTTTAAGCATTAACCTTTGTCGTATTTTGCTTCAGTTTTTTTTAACAAAATGAATGCAACAGACACTATCAAAATATGTTCCCAATCATCATGTTCTCCTCTCTCTTTCCACAGATGTAATCACCTTTTTGAAGTCAGAATATTTCTACTAATCTAGACCAGACCACAAAGACAGGTAGGAATGTCTCTATGTTGCTTTTCCTCTGATTTCCTGTTGAACCAGCAAACCAGCAGCAAAAAACGTCCACCAGAAGAAGACTACAGATGAGTAAGGAAACATTGCTCCTCCGTGCCTTTTCAGTAGCTCATTGAGTGAATTAACATTTTCGTGCAGAATGAGAGACTCGGCACACTCAGGGGTCCCAGTGGTTTTCATAACATTAGGCTTGAGAAAGGAGCATGTCAGTACTCAAGGTCTACCTGACACATTACAAAATTTTATTTTTTATTTTGCTGTATCATAATGATATTTACTTGCGATTGCATCATCAGGCTTTAAGAAAACTTGGTTATGGCCTATCCCAGCTTTGAGCTTTGTAAAATTCAGTAATATTTTTAAATCCAGTGCTCAAGATTCACAACCTCGTAATTGAATACAGGCATAAAGAATTGTTAAAGTATGAGCACCCAGCTACACTGTGCTGTCACTGTGTAAATATTTTTTAGGTTACATTAAATTTATATTATAGTGCAACCCAGTCAAAACTAGTAAAAATGAGGTAAAAGTGCTAAGAAGAGTAGTGATTCAGAATTTTTATTGTGATTTAGGGCACTCTTCTTTTTAGTATGCATAAAAATTCATGCAGTAAAGAAAAATGTGTGTCACAGAATGATGCAATCCTTTAAAACTGGTTGGATACAATCTCGGAGTCAACATTCCAAATGAAATAGCTATGTTTGTATCAACAGAATTGAGCATTAACACTCAGTATTAAAAGAGTCGAACTTTGATTAGTTTCTTTCTCTACTGAGCTGGGTACTTTATCATCTTTGCCTGTTTTACTGAGTCAATACCATTACATATGTCTTTGTGTTTGTTGTATCAATATTTGTTTATATTCACATATATTATTATACAAGTTGTGTGTATACACACACTTCTTAATTTCTCCTCATCCCAAAAGTGAGTGATAAATGTTGATAAAATGTCGGTGACACAAGTTTAAGGAAAAAGAAATGCTTTTTGAAGAACAGAATACCATACTGTTCAGCAATTCTTTTTTATTATTATTAAGTAATATACACATAGATCATGAATACATTTATGCATATGTGGGGTACATTGTGTTGATTTTTTTATACAATTTGGAGTGCTTACCACAAAATAATTAATATAGTTTTCCTCTTATTTACTTGATTATTGTGTTAAGATATTTATGTTCTACACTTGATAGATTTGACTTGTACCCTTGCAATAAGCTCCATAGGTGTGGTCCCACTGTTTACCCTCCCTCTATCAAACCTCCTCCTCTCCTCCCTTCCCACTCAATTTCTCTCCTTCATCTTGGGCTATAGTTGTGATCTATCTTTCATAAGAAATTGTGAGTAAATATAAATTGGTTTCAAAGAAGTACTGAGTACATTGGATACTTTTTCTTCCATTCTTGAGATATTTTACTCAGGAGAATATATTCCAGGTCCCTCCATGTAAACATGAAAGAGGTAAAGTCTCCATCTTTTTTAAGGTTGCATAGTATTCCGTGGCATACACATACCACATTTTATTAATCCATTCATGGGTTGATGGGCACTTGGGCTTCTTCTATGACTTGGCTATTATGAATTGAGCTGCAATGAATCATCTGGTACAAATATCTTTTTTGCAAAGTGATTTTTGGTCTTTTGGATATACTCCTAGTAGAGGAATTACAGGTTCCAATGGCAGGTCAATTTTTACATCTCTGAGTGTTCTCCAAACTTCTTTCCAAAAGGAATATATTAGCTTGCAATACATACAAGCAGTGCAGAAGTGTTCCTTTTTTCCCACATCTATGCCAACATCTGTAGTTTGGGGATTTTGTTATGTGAGCTAATCTTAGTATATGATAGGAACTCATTTCCATGATCTGAACATGTCCCCCACTATTCATGCCCTAGACTTAATCCCCAATGTGACAGTGTTGGAAGTTTGAGCCTAATAAATGTCTCTGCCCTCATGAATGGGTTCCTGTCGCTACTTATCGTAAGAGTGGGTTTGTTACAAAAGCAAGTTTGACCCTGCCTGCTTCTTGCTCTCTCCTGCTCTCGAGCTCTTCCTACCTCTGCCATAGGCTGGCACAACAGGATGATTAGATTAGCCTCTTGATCTTGGATTTCGCAGCCTTCAGAGTTGTGAGAAGTAAATCTATTTACGTCATGAATTATCAAGTGTGTGGTATTCGTTTCTAACAGCATGAAGTGGACTAAAGCAGATGTAAGCTGCTTGATTGGGGATGTCATCCAGAGTGTGGAAGTGAGAGGACAACAAAACAAAGCAAACAATGAGGAAAAGCCAGTTTGAGGATCCTTTATTTAGTTAATCTCTATCATGGACAATTGTCATTTAATTCCACTGGGCATGCTCTGAATGTTTGTGTAGAATGTATCTAAGAATTCTCATCCTGCTCTGTGAAAACAGAGAGCATTTTTTTTTCTTAATTTCTGCTTTTCCTCTGATAATCCTTTCATTCCAAGCTAAGAAATTTCAATTTTATTTTTAAAATAATAATGTGTTTTGCACTGAGCACTATATATACCACAACTTTCCTATGCGTCATTATGTTTTTCAAATTTCAAGTAACCCAAATGGCATTAAATATTGAACAAATATTCAACATACATGAATATATAAATATGGAAGTATTATTTAAAATAACAATAGTATTATGCACATTTTTCAAATTTACTTAGTAGTAAGTAGCAAGGCTAGGAATTGGAGACAATGATCGTTCTTTAGGCAGGGAAAAAATGGTATAACAGTGTAAGATGGGATAGTTAAATAAAGGGATTTTCTATAAAGATATCATATAGAAAAATCACTACAAATAGTGCAATGCCCCAGGGATAGTAAAGGAGTGGGGCTAATTCGGCGTTTGCATCCATAGAGATAAGGCGAAGAAGCTGTTGCTGGACATGGGAAAAAGAGAGTCCAATAAAGAAAACCATATTGACAGGAGTTGTGGAGTTGTAGCCTTTCAGCAGTAGAAGACAACCTACCCAAGGATGCAAAGCCAGAGCTGGGAAAATGCATGATTTATATGAAACTGAAGAGCTAGAAGGATGTGAATGTATGTGTAGTTCACGACACTTCAGCCTCTGCTACAGACTACAGCAGGCTAGAAATGAGGGGAGAGTGGAGCTGAATAGAAGACCAATGGAAGGTATCCAGTAAAAGAGAACCTTTGGGTTCCAAAGCTGTGTTCATGATCCCATTCTTAAGCTCTTTAAACCATTATATAATCCAAACATTTATTTTATAAATGTGATCTACAAGCCATAAAGAGGGGGATTGTCAGATGAACCAAGCCTCTCAGTCATTTAAAGTTATACTAGCTGAATAGACGGTTGAGTTTCAGCAACATTTACTCTTCATAGTTCTGGTGGCTGGGAAGTCCAAAATGAAGGCATCAGAAGATCCAGTGACTACAGCCTTTCTAGTTTGCAGACGGTTGTCTTCTCATTGTATCCTCACATGAGATGGGGGAAAGACACAGAGAGACAGTGCGAGATCTAATATCTCTTCTTAGAAAAGCACCAATTCTATTCACGAGGCTCTGCTCTCATGACCTAATTACCTCCCAAAGATCCCACCTTCTAAAATCACGTATCAAGGGGTAGTATTTTAACATATAAATTTTGGAAAAAACAAATAGTCCACAACACAGAGCAAGAATACGATGGAGCACTCAAGACGGTATTTGAGGTATATTTGGTTTAAAGGTGAACAAGGGATATAAGGAGCCCAGACTGTCTCCACTTGTGTTTTCACTATGTGTGTTTTGGCTTCCAGGGTTGCAGCAAGTTTTTACGGAGGGGCAAACCTTTTGTGCACAAAACCAAACATTTTGCCTTTAAGGATCTTGAGTTCTCAAAGGAAAATGTGTGATCTTTATAATTCATAAATTATTGAATGCTGTAGTTCTTAAAATTATGTAAACAACAGATTCATTTTTTACATGAATAAGCTCTATTAGGGGTGGCACTTGTGGCTCAAAAGAATAGGGTCCTGGCTCAATATGCCAGAGGTGGTGGGTTCAAACCCAGCCCCAGCCAAAAACTGTAAAACAAGTATTCTTTTCTAAAATTTTTGACTTAGAATGTCCATAAAGTAGGAACCAACCATATATATTTTTGAAAAATCTCTCAGATATTCCAGAAAACTAAAATTTTAGGATTAAAATGCTAGTAATAAAAATTCTGATCATATCTATCTTTATTAGAGTGTTTACCTTGAGATTATGTACCAATATTACAAATTGAAAAGAATTATGAGAAAAACATACACCTAGGAAATGAATTTAACTGGCACTTGTTTTTATGCTTGCAGATATAAAAATAAAAGCCCTAGGCCAAGATCAAGATGCTCACAGTCTAGACTTAGAAAAGAAAAAAGAAAACATAATACTCATCTTTGATTACTCTCAATTTTGAATTCATACTCTTATTATAGATTTTCTTCACAGATTTTTCTATAGGAAGTGCAATATTTTCTCAATTCTCCAATGTCTTCATTTTTCCCATTTGTCAACATTTGCTGCAGTTAGTAACCAAACTCTTATTTAATCTGACTATGATCAGCTTTTTAAGTTTTCAAAGTATGATCAGCCCTACTTCTATCCCCTCTGAATATCTTATTGACGACCATTAATTCTCTTGGTCAGGGATGAATCGTCACTCATGTATCCAGATATCTTTGACAGTGCTGTCTCCCAATTTCCTCTCAGATCTGATTATATTATTGCTTATGAAGTGTTTCAGGTGCTAATGATATTACGTTTGAGAACTGCCTTTCTATAGTTATTCTTAGAAACTTCAGAAATCACAGTATTTTGTGAAAATCTCACACCTGTCTTCACTTTATGGTGCTCTTTTCATCACCATCATCTTACACCCTTAAAGAAACATGTAACAAAAGTCGTCATAGGTAAGACTTTTGTCTTGGGCAAACAGCTAAATAGATGCTAACTCTTCCAAAACCAATGCTTGTTGATGCTTGCTCCCTGGCTGGCAAAAGAACCTCTTGCACAAATGCTAAGAGGGTTTGTTGGCTCCTCTATGCACTATAATTCACCCTGTTATGGAGGAAAACAGCTGTTTTGTGATCATGCTCTGGACATTTGCCATATTGGCATACTGAGTTAAAAATCCCAACTTGCCTCTCAGCGCTGCAATTTAGTCTCTAGGCTATTGGAAAGTGAATGGAGGAGAGAGTCTTTGGACTTTCTCTTTAATTCAATGACTTGGGTTCTCCTCTCTAACTCACATTGTGTTCTGTTATATATCAATGGCTAAATCTCGTACATACGTACATACATAGCAATGTATGGCAAAAAAAATACTTCTTTAAATTTCATATCTCTAAGTCATTATAATCAAAGTAACAACAATCATTATAAGTGAATTCCCTGTATTGCAGGGAGTGGTGTATATAACTCCGCAGGCTGAGGAAGAATGGTTTTCTCTCAAATTCTGTATGTGGCTCAGTGGCTAATGTCAGCAGTTGGTTTGTACACAAACTGAAGTTAACTAAAAACCCTCTATGCTAATTATCTTATGTTTGCAATGTACCCAAATACAGATTGCTGCAGAAGAAACATCAGTGGGAATTCCCTTATCTCCACAAATGTAAAACATACCAAAATGAAACTACATTTAAAAATTTTAATCTGAAGGGGTTTCAACCTTAAGTACACAGGACACTTGAGAATTTTGTATAATATCCTGAAACCATCTGCATGAAAGAGTCCATTTGACAGTGAGAAACTATTCCATATTCTCTTAGTAATGTTAGGTACATTCAAAAAGCCAGAATGTGGTGAGACCCATTGGGAAGAATGAAGAAGGTACTTCCTTTCTTAGAGATGCATCAATTTCCAGATTCCTTTGGATACAGTTACTACACTGTTATGAGATTTCACTAATTTAGCCCTTACACGATGGAACAATCCACTAATAACTCACAAAGGATCATTAAACTTAATTTAAGGCAGTTAGTGGTTTATCAAAGGGGACAAAGCCATTAATTGCTTCTCCAAATGAACTCAGGGGGCAGGCAGATCCACAAATTCATCGTGCACATGAGGCAGACGTGCTGATGCACTTTAATCATTCAGTATAAGTCATAGCAACCCCATTCAAAGAGCACAATTTCCATCCTTCTCTGATGTTCTTTATACTCACAGCTTAGGTTTGTTTGCAGAAGGATAATATTATCAAGACTTTATCGATAAATCATGATGAACTTAAGGATACTTGTAAATGTTAGGAGTGTAATTACTTCCTCACCCTCTGTGACTACTTTCAGTATCATCAAAGAAACACTATGGATTCTTAGAAATTGTGAATCATCGTTGTTTCCACAGGAAATTAAGGTAGAAGATACAACAATGAATGTTGGTAATAAAAAAGTAGGGAAAGGGCCTTCTTCGGATTTCCAAGCGATATCAATCATGCAAAGAAGATTGCACCAGAGCACAATTAACCTGGCACCTGTATACACTGATGCCCTACAGTTGCAGGGGCACAAGGAGTTCCTTGGATATGTGCAAAACAACCAATGCCACAGATCCCATTTCCAGCATTTGGGAAAGATGATTATTGAGGAAGAGATAGGCATAGATCTGAAACAGCGACACTCATTGTTTGGGAAAGGGATGAAATACAGTTCAGGAGTTACTACTTTCTACATAATTTTCAGATAATTTATTTTGCTTACATTTATTTTGTGATGAAAGACTTTTTCTTAGTCGGCTGTATGCAAATGTAATACATATCAAAAGGGCAATTGATGAGAAATATTTATGGAGTACATCACAGTCACTCATAAAAAACTTTAAAACAAAATACATGTCATGACAATGTCATTAGGAATAGGTCCACTAATTATGTTATGTAAGGCAGAATTTAGGTTTGTTTAATACACATTATCACCTAAATTCTCTAGCTTCCTTGGAAAGGTCTGCATGCCCTGTGCATAAAAACATGTCATTCTAAAAAAAGACCTGAGAGTATTTATGTCCAACATAAAATATCTGCTGCTGAGGCAAAAAAAAAAAATTGCTTGCAGTTCTTCAGCTCCCAACATGATCCAGTGCTTGAGAAAAGAAATGTGTTTGCTTTCTACAATACTATTCACAACCAAATTATCCCAAAGTGCTTTACAAAGTAATTAGTTGGAAACTAGTATGAGAGCATGCAGGCAGACACAGGAGCCATTAAGATGCTCAGCAATAGCTCACACACTGTTTTGGACATAACAACCTGTTTTTTTGTAGAGTGGAGATGTTAGTTCAATTATAGGCTAATTTAATAGAATAATTGGAATTCCTTTGGGTCTGACAAGTTTTACACATCATCAAAACTGATAAGCTAAGTCTCTATAGTCTTTCAATTTCTCCAAAGGTCCAAGCATGAATGAATACCTATCTTTTTCCCCAGGCCATTTATTTATGAGAAATGATTGGGAGGTTGAGTAATAACAGAAAAATACTCACGTGATTCTTTCTAAGAGATACTTTATAGAATTGACAAAGAGAAATTTGTAAAAGTTGTTTCTTTAACCTTCCCCAGGTGACAAACGTTTTCACTTACATTCACTTTGAGCTTTGTTTACATAAGGATCCGACTAGAAACCTTTTTCTTTCTTCCCAAGTTATTTAATTCCCTCACTCTTAATGCCTCAATTTAGATCTAACCTTTCTCACGAAGAATTCACCAATTGAAATACCTACTTTCTTGAATTTACCACATTTCTTGTGTTTACCACTTGACCTTGGCTCAGGTTATTTTTAATGATCATATTTTGAGAGTAAGACTCAGGAGGACAACAATAACGTTATTATATCGTTTCATTGCATTCCCAATATTTAGGGCAGGGAAGTGGCAAAGGCAGGTACATGGTTTCCACAGCTCACGCAGATATCAGTGTAGAATGGAGGGTGCATTGGCAGGAGCAGAGAGCAGGCCTTCCCCATGGTGGAGCAGTGAACAGAGAGCCAACCTTCTAGCTTTCACTTTTTTTTTTTTTTTGCAGTTTTTCGCCAGGGCTGGGTTTGAACCCGCCACCTCCAGCATATGGGGCCAGCGCCCCACTCCTTTGAGCCACAGGCACCACCCTAGCTTTCACTCTTTCACCAGTCCCAGGTTTCTTCCTTATCTGCCCATGTTCCAAATTCCTTTGATGAAGGAGCCTTTTTTAGACAACAGTTCACACATAAACAACCACAAACAGGCAGGTGCAGTAACTACTGTCTTCAGCTTTTTGGCGTTTGAGTGTCAAAAGCAGCTGGCGGATTAGCTCAACAGCTGTCTGTCACATCTTGTCTTGCCGTCCTCTGGTCCTCAAGTCACAGCATGGACTGCCCCCAGTTGGCTCCTCTTTCTCTAAAACAAAAAAATGAAATATTCAATAGGGAAGAATGAATTAAAGAATTAAAAAGGGCGGTTGTATTTTTTTTATCTAACATTCATTATTAAATATCACAGGTCTTCTGCTTAAACCCTGTAGTTTACTTCTCACATCATGGTTGAATGTGCACAGAGTCCCTCATTTGAGTGTTTACTGAATAAACATTATTGAAACCAATGCTTTCTGTGAAGCAAAAGTATTTTTTCTCAATTTGGATTTTTCTGTCCCCTCTGTTGTCTTAAGCAGGGACTCACTTTGGAAGTCTTTCTGGCTGTGAGGCTTGTCTTAGTCACAGGTGCAGCCTATTATCAGTGAAACTAGATAGGTGCCATCTGCCCGGGCTGGAAGGGAGAGCCTGGCTTCCTCTCTGTGGTTGCAGCCTGCACTTCATTAGCCTCACTGACTCACTGAGAAACACTGTCCTGGGCCAGAAGACCATTTATCACATTTCAAGGCTGAGTCCTGTTGCCTGGGATGAACTCCTCTATCTCAGACGCCGAGGGAAGAAGCTACACGACAGTGTATATCAGCTTGGTCCTCTCATTTACCAGTGGCAGAAAAACAAACCAAGAAAATGTATTCAAAAAGGACCACATTTACTTATATACAAAATAGTTCTGGTGAAGGCTTGCCTTGTTCCTGGGGCTCATATGATGTCACCAGGCTATGATTTCTTGCAGGCACTTACCTCTGAATTCTTTGTGTTAGATGTGTTCTCCCATAGACATTCTCTTCATGCTTCCAGAATGGGGGCAACCATTTCAGCTTTACACCCTTTGACATTCAAGGGCTATAATCTCAGCATATATCTGATTACAGCTCATCAGCTCGGACTGTGTCAGGTGCTCTTCCTGAAACAATTCCTGTGGCCAAGAGAACACAATACCTTAGTCCAGAAATTGGAAAGGGATCAATGATCATTAAACCTGGCAAGGGCTAAAAGTAATGTAAAGGGTCTTCACTGAGGGCAGTTGAGGTCTCATTTGGGAAGGAAATGGGAAAATAGATAATAAATGGCTAAAACCAGATAACAACTATACCATGAATAGAAAAAAATGTTTACTTGTTCTACTAGAGGTTTGTTGCAGTACTGACATTCTCTGCAGCATAGTAGTTGCATATTCAGATAGACTTTGGATAAAATTTGCATAAGTATTTATATAAAAGTATTGTCCAAGCAGCATTATCTAAAATTTCCCATATTAATGCAAATAATTACATGTAAACATATCTTGATATAAAATATGCCCTGAAAAGTCATATAAAATATATATTACATGTGGTAATATATGTATCCTAAATGTATATTGGTACATTTATGTATAAATGCCATATATGTAATCATTATGCAGTAGAAAATCTACAGTTAACCATAACTCTACGTTGACCAACTCCTTAACTCAACCTAATTTTCATAGACCTGACATGCACCACATATTTATATCAATATGGTAGACCTAGGCCCATATATCAGCCACCTCCATATGTCGACCAGTTTGTTACAGTCTCTGGATGGTCAACCTATACATGTTCTACTGTATATGATGTATAATTATATCTCTATATATAATATAACTATATTCAAACATATAATTATTTATGAACGTGTGAATATATACACACATACAAATACATATAGGCATTTAGTAGACATCTGATCCATTAACAGCATTTTGTTACTTTTCCAATTCTGAAAGTGTCTTTGTGTGGCCAATATCTTTCAGAATGGGCAGACCAGGCTCTCTCAGTGAAGTTAAAGTTTCATGATATTTAGGAATATGGAACTATTTCCCCCAGTTTTATAATTCTATCACATATTAATTCAAAATATTTATGGAGCAACTCTTCTATTTTTTCCTGTCTCTACAGTAGCCATTAGGGATATAATGAAATGCAAAGACAGAACTGTTCTTAGGAAATTTAAGCAGAGTGATCATATAACCCAATTTGCTTGTTGACAAGAGCATTCTCATCAAGTGTAGAGAAGAGGTTGTAGGAGTACCAGGAGCCTACACAAGGAAACTAGTTATGTGGCTACTTCGACAGTGTAGAAAAGGAATGCATCTAAGTTTAACTTAAGTAGAAATATGGGACATGAAGTAAAGAAATAAAGAAATTTGAATATGAATCATGGGGAACTTACCAAAGGCTAAGAATTGAGGGTGTGGCTCAACGGGCTAAGGCGCCAGCCACGTACACCTAAGCTGGCGGGTTCGAATCCAGCCCAGGCCCGCCAAACAACAATGATGGCTGCAACCAAAAAATGGCCGGGCATTGTGGCAGACGCCTGTAGACAGAGGCAAGAGACTCACTTGAGCCCAGGAATTGGAGGTTGCTGTGAGCTGTGATGCAACAGCACTCTATCCAGGGTGACAGTTTGAGGCTCTATATCAAGAAAAAAAAAAAGAATTGAGGGTGACATACAGTGGAGCATTGACATTAACGTTCCCTCCTATAGATCTAACCTGCGAAAATTGAATGGATGGTGCTCATTGTATTAAGGACATGGAAGTAGACTTGGTTTGAGAGCCACCGAACATCAATAGTATGTTTGGGGCCAGGTGCGGTGGTTCGCACCTGTAATCCTAGCACTCCAGAAGGCCAAGGCAGGTGGATCACTTGAGCTCACAGTTCAAGACCTCAGCCTGAGCAAAAGTGAGACCCCGTCTCTACTAAAAATAGAAAAACTGAGGCAATAAGATCACTTGGGCCCGAGTTGCGGGTTACTGTGAGTTATGATGCCACGACACTCTACCCACGGCAACAGCTTGAGACTCTGTCTCAAAAAAAAAAAAAAAAAAAGTATGTTTGGTTTCCTACTTGTTTTGAGTTGGTACATTCCCCATCATATTATTGCTCCATTCAGTAAGATATAAAGTCATATGAGTTTCATCTTTACCTTAGAGTATACCATTTTTAGCTCTTAGTAATGTTTGTTAGGCTCAACCTAAAAAATTCTTAAAAATTTAAATAATAAATGCCTTTAAAAGTATGATTAGATGCTCGGTGCCTAGGGTGTCAGCCACATACACCAGAGCTGGCCGGTTTCAATCCGCCCCACGCCTGCCAAACAACAATGACAACTAACGACAATGAAAAAAAAATAGCTAGGCATTTTGGCAGGTACTTATAGTCTTAGCTACTTGGGAGGCTGAGGCAAGAGAATCATTTAAGTCCAAGAGAGTTGGAAGTTGCTGTGAGCTGTGACGCCATGGTGCTATACCCAGAGCGACGGCTTGAGAATCCATCTCAAAAAAAAAAAAAAGTATGATTAGAAGTGGGGTTATTGGCAATAATCTATCCTCTTTTAGAGAGGCTTTTTTGTTTCAATATATTTAAGGATACAGTGATTTTTTGGTTACATGACTGAATTGTACAGTGGTGAAGTCTGGGCTTTTAGCACAGATAAATAGTGTGTATAATACCCAGCAGGTAATTTTCATCCCTCAGCACCCTCCTGTCCTCCCCCGTCTGAGCCTCCAGTGTTCATTGTGTGCCCCTGCATACCCATAGCTTAGCTACCACTTGTGAGAAAATGCAGTGTATGGGTTTCCGTTCCTGAGTTTTTTAATCATGCACAAAGAGGCAAGGAAATTATATTGGTTCATTTCTTCTGAAGTGAATAGAGAGGCAACCACATGCAATTTTTCTTTTTCTCTGTTTTTTACAAAATTTTATTTATTTTTATTTATTTATTTTAGTAAATCATAAAGAGGCAGATTATATAGACCTTAATTCCTTGATAGGGTACAATGTGCTGATTTCCTATATAAGGTGGAATGTTTACCTCGTACTGGTTAATACATCCCTCACCTTGCATGCGTCTTTTCTCTTGTGTGAATCCAGAAAAGGTTTGGTCCGAAGAGACATTTTCAACATTTACTGTTCTCTCCATCCCCAGCATAAAATGCTGCATTATGTTCAAAATTCTGAACACTATTAGTAAAAAAGCAAGGAATACAGACATAAATAAAGACTTATATTTTCCATGTTCAGCTATTTATGTTTTGTTTTGAAGATGGTCACTTGGGAGCCTTTGTTCACTTTGCTCTGAACTCGAAAATACACCCATTTTCTAAATAATCATTTGAATATACAAATGGCTTATAACTAATTATAAATTATAACATAAGATTATACATTATCTCTTATTTTGCTATTTAACTTTTCATCCATTTGTTATATTTAGGTGGTATTTATTTCTTTGAGTTCCAGGATGACCTTGGTCTTTGTAATCCTCTCTTATCCCTTACACCATCGTGACTAAGAACTTGCTTGGTTGTTTAATTTCTCAACAGTTGTTTCATTAATTTATTAGATTTTATTTGTTTTGTTTTATTCTTTCAGTGGTAAATGGTTAGTTAACATTTAGAATGTGCAAAAAGAACATATTTGCTCTGACAATGTTCCTCCCACCAATTTTACTTTACCCTAATGTTCTTCCTGAACTGGAGTTATTCCAAATCAAAAACGATTTTCGTTGACTCATAAATCTCCCCTATGTCCTCAGAGAAAACAGATCCGAACGCACACCCTCAGGGTTGCTTTTTAATCTTCTGTTCCTATAATCACCAAACTTCCAATAGTCCCCATGTTACTTGAAAACCTTTGGACAAGCATTGATTTATTTTCCAAGCTTCATCTCCTTTTAAAAACTTCTTCAAAAATGAGGTCTATGTTACCTCAACACCGGCTCTTTCCTTAGCACATGCCCTACTGTTAACTGAATATGTGTGAGGAGCATTGGAAATACACACAGTGCATTTTCTATGAAAATCATTAAATTGATGCTAAATCTTTTAAAATATTTTCTAATGGCATCTCTTAATGAAGACTAGAAGATGAAGAATGTCTTAATGAAGAGATTCCAGTGCTATTTCTCAGTCCTGGATTTGCATTACATCACTTGAGAAGAGCTTAGAAATATGCATGGCAGGGCAGCATCTGTGGCTCAGTGAGTAGGGCACCAGCCCCACATACCGGAGGTGGTAGGTTCAAACCCAGCCCCGGCCAAAAACTGCAAAAAATAAGAAAGAAATATGCATGGCACACCTCATCCTGAGAGATTCTGAATTTAATTGGTTTGGAGAGCCAAAACATTGATGGTGAGAACAATCAGCCAGGTATGAGAAGTGCTGCACTAGTCAAAAAAAAAAAAAAATTTTTTTGTTTTTCTCAGTTTTTAACAAAATGTGAATCCAAGACCAGGTTTTAGTTCTTTATAACTCTCTCAGTAAACGCCTTGTGAGTGTTAGCAAGTCGTTTTATTTCCCCAAGTCTCAGCTTTTGCACATGTAAAATAAAAAGTTTAGATAAGAAGATTTAATCCTTTATTAGGTCAACAAATCTTTACTATCACAGTAAATTCCAGCTTGGGATGTAGCTGATATGATCCTGTCAATGACCATGATTTTTTTTTCAAGAAGTTGCTTTTATAACTGGTAGGGCATTTTCATTTACAATTTAATTCTTACTACAGTAAATTTCTAGTTCAACAAACACTTTATTAACTATTATTCCAAATACTTGTTCCTTTCACCTTTTCCTTATATTTAATGGCTTAAAAGTGTACTTAAAATTTTACATAGCTTTGCAGGGTTTTTGTGGATGGATGTCAGAATTGGTTTCTCATAATTTAATCACCACGTGTTTTCAACATATTTTGGCAGGATGAGGTGGATAATAATAAGCTTTAATTTATTTGTAATAATGACTAATAAGGGAGAAACCCTGGCCCAGGAGATGGGAAGTCAGGCAAGCACCCTGATATTTAGGACAAGATGAGGAACTACATGAGCGTCTCTGTTTCTGGTCTGGGGCAATCTGCCGGAACGATTACCCCAATCCTTAAGTTGGGCCATTGGTGCCTGATGGTCCATTATAGAGGACGATTGTTCATCCAAGACCTTCTTACTCAGATCTCGTAGGTCTTCTGCATACCCATTACCCACCTTGTCTCTTTATATGTACTCATAAAAGGAAAAGAATAATTCACATTTTCCTTACCCATCCTGTCAAGAACTTTTATTATTTTATCTTCTAGCTCATGTTCTAATCTTGAAAGTATTCTCAACAACCACTCAGATTTCTCTTACATTTTAATGTCGTACAGTACAGACAATGTGTGAACTTTTCTCTTTTGTTTGCCTTTTTGTGCTATAGTATTTCTCTCAAGCAGATAATATGGACCTCTAAAGCTTCTTGTATAAGAGTTCCAGGTCTCCTGATTTATAAATTATGAAGCGGGTTATATCTGTGTACAGATATCTGGACCCTATTGATTTGGATTAGATGACTATTATGAGCCCGTGTAACCCTCCTCCACCCTGTCTAGCTTTATTATTTAACTTTTTGAATTCAGTTTGGGGTATGAGTGTCATTTGGAGTAAAAGAAAATTAGCAATTTGGGCTGTTGCTATATTGCATTCACTCGGCAGAGCAGACTGAGTATATTTTTAGGCACTGCATGTTTATAACCTAATTTTCCCTCATTACTTCACAGAGGTGACCTTGTTCTAATACCTTCGGCACCTGATGTTATAAAAGTGAAATTCTTTTCAAATCTGCTCTGTTAATGTGCTCCTGCTCAGAAACAAATGCAAGGTAACATTAACATTCCTGCCACAAAATACCTGCTAATTTGCTTGCAGTGATGATAGAAAGCTTTTCATTACATATCACAAACTTCATTTATGTGGAATGAGTCACCAAGCTCGCTGAAAAGCCAATGAGCGTCTCATCTCTCAGGCTGCCTTCAGCCCTACCATCAATCCTCCCAGTCCAACCCATCTTTTATCAACTACTCAGTCTTTCTTTCCTTTTAAAATTTCCATCCAGTTATAAAATGTGTTGTTCATCTGTCAAAACAGCTTTGATTTATGCTTTTTTTAATATTACAGCTTCAGAAGAAAACATACACATACACAGGAACATGCTATTTTCTTATTAAGGTCAGAATGAAATGTGTGCCACGGAAAATGAGCAACTTGGTGTCAAGCAAATGATGACATTATTAAGTTTATAAAAATTGCATTCCTGATCTTAAATTCTGCTTGATATGCATTCCTCCATATTAACTTTCGCTTGAAAATAGACTGCATAGAACTGTGCAGATTTATATGCCATCTCCAGGCACAAGTGGAAAATATGTATAAAGAGAAAAGGCTTGTAATGCCTTGGTTCGCTCTAAACTCTATTAAGGCAGTGGCTGTTCCCTTATGTTTATCCCATTACCATCACACCCTTATTGCATATCATTAGTGACAGTGTCCTCTGCTAGCCTCATAGAACTTTCCTGCAGATTAAACTCCAGAAGTTACTTTGGATCATTCCCAAGCAATAGATCCTTATTTTATCTATCATACTTAACTATAAACTTTCATTAAACATTTTAACGGTATTGTTCCTTATTCGATGTAAAAATTCCCCCTGAGTTTTGGGGACCAGAAAACCTTACAGTATACTTTTCTGAGGATGAACTCTATTTTGTCGGATAGCAAGTTAAATTTGAACTTGAATTATAATCTTAAAGGTAAAGAAATCGATACAAGTAGGCAAAGAAAGTGTGTATTAAAGATAGGAGAGAGTCCACTCATTTCATCTTTGTGGCATATTATGCAAAATTAATAGACCTTTCTTCTTTTCTTTTAAACACTAAGGACATTTATCCTCCCCAACAGGCTAATGAGAAGGCATTTCCTCGCTGTAAGCAGTAGAGCCTAAGGTGATTACACTCAATTTGTTGTATCCCAGGTCTTAATAGGTCTTCATAGCAACCTGATGAAAAAGACAAGGTTAAACACAGCTCCAGGGAGAATTCTTCTTAGAACAAGGCTACTCTCATTTGTCTACAGAAAAGACACAGACCTCTAAATAGTGTGATTATTCTGTGTGATTAAAATTGAGTCAAATTCAGGATGAAATAGAAAGTCACTAGCTGGTTGACATTCAAGTAACCAATACTGAAGGTCTTAGAATTCTAACGCCAACCTTCTCCAGAAGTTTCCCACTTCAAATGCTGCCTTCTCTACCCCAGAGTTCATGAATGTGTACACACAAAGATTATACGGAAAAAATATCTTCAATTTAAAATTCCTCTGATTTTTTTTAAATTCCTCTGTTTTTTTTTTGAGACAGAGCCTCAAGCTGTCATCCTGGATAGAATGCTATGGCATCACAGCTCTCAGCAACCTCCAATTCCTGGGCTCAAGTGAGTCTCCTGCCTCCGCCTCCCAAGTAGCTGGGACTACAGGTGCCCACCACAATGCCCAGCCATTTTTTGGTTGCAGCCATCATTGTTGTTTGGTGGGCCCAGGCTGGATTTGAACCCACCAGCTCA
>CAUYON010087211.1:0-13392 GCA_963573935.1 Arctocebus calabarensis
TTTTTTTTTTTTTTTTGCAGTTTTCGGCCGAGGCCACGTTTGAACCCACCACCTCCAGTATATGGGGCTGGCGCCCTCCGCCTTTGAACCACAGGCACCTCCCCATAGGAGGAATCTTTTACTTTTATGGTTTAAATACCAACAAGCATTATGACTGCCAAATTTATAACCCTGTTCCTGGCATCTTAGTGGAGCTCTACATTTGCAGAATCAGCTATTTATACCTCCAATTGGGTACCTGGTTGACATCATAGTAACATAACATGCGCAGAACTCTGGATTTTCCCCTGAACTGGTTTCACCCTTATGGTTAGCAAGAACATCACCATTTATCCACTCAAACAAGAAGCATATAAGTAATTTTTGGTTCCTGTCACTTCTGACATTTCCAGTTCATTAACACATCCTCTAGGCTTGACCTTGAAAAACATGTTTTTGGAATATCTTTTTCTCCTGCGTTGCTGCCATCTTGGTCTAAGCCACTAACACATCTTGCTTGGATTTTAATTTTCTCCTACCTGCTTTCTTTCTTGTACTCCTCAACCATTCATTCTCCTTACAAAGCTGGAATAAACTTTTAAACATATAGTACATATTGCTGCTTAACACCCTAATGGTTTCCCTTACCTCCAGTCACACTGGCATTTCTAATGCTTTGGGGTCTTCGAACTCACTGAACTCTGTTTGGGGAAGGCTTGGCCCCTATGATTGGCTATTGTCTGCCACTCAGGCTTCTGTTCAAAAGTTCCCTCAGAGAGGCCTTCCTCAGTTCCTTGTCTGCAGGCTGCCAATGGTGTTTATTATGTAGATCCTTCCAGGTATAATTTATGTATATACTAGTAAATATACATGTGTGTATTCCTTTTTATTTTGTTAACAGTTGGTATTATAAATTTATCTTGGTGTTTCACTTACCATATCTCAAAGCTCAGACCATGTAACTATATAAAGAATTTTCTCTTGTTAAAAAATGGATATATCATTCTATAGGCATTTATGTTATTTGCAATTTTTTCAATTTCAAGCAATTCTGCAATGAATGACCATACACACACACACACACACACACACATATGCTGTTATGCACAAGTAAGTATACCCTTACTGTGTTCTGGAAATAAGTTTACTGTTCAGTAATTTGAAGGTTAGCCAATATTTTTTGGATTATTTAATAGAAATAAATTATTTGAAAATGATCTCATTATATTTTAGCTTGAGATTAGGAAACATTTAAAAGTCAATCCCAATGACTTTCTTCTCTTACCAATTGTGTAGGAAATGTTGGAAGCTCTCAAAGCACTTTCAACCTTTTTTGTTGAAAATAGTTTGCGGACTCGAAGAAATTTACGTGGAGATATTGAACGTAGAAGTTTAGCCATCAATGAAGAATTTGTAGGCATTTTTAAGGAAGTAAAAGAGGTATGTAAACTCTTTCACATAGCATTTATTGAGAATGTACTGTATGTCTGGCTCTGTGCTGAATATCTTTTAATCAGGTTGATATGTTTACTGTTCATATACTATGTCCAGATAGAAGGCTTAGCTACTCCTACTGTATCTTGGTCTCTATTTGTACTATATATCATTATGATTTCAGAATCAGATTTCCACTATGCTGGTTCTTAGAAAGTTGTATTATTGTTCTAGGAGATTATCTTAGGAATTTTATCTTTTTAAACAAAAATAAGATGTCTTTGAATGGCTTTCCAATAGAACCATCCCCTCCTCGATAACCTTTTTCCATTGGAGATTAGTTAGAATTGAGTTACTTTTTTTTGAGACAGAGCCTCAAGCTATCACCCTGGATAGAGTGCCATAGCATCACAGCTTACAGCAACCTCCATTTCCTGGGCTCGAGCGAGTCTCCTGCCTCCACTTCCCAAGTAGCTGGGATTACAGGCGCCTGCCCCAATGCCTGGTCATTTTTTGGTTGCAGCCATCATTGTTGTTTGGCGGGCCCGGGCTGGATTCGAACCCGCCAGCTCAGGTGTACGTGGCTGGCGTTTTAGCCCTTTGAGCCACAGGTGCCGAGCCTGAATTGAGTTACTTTTTTACTGCATCTTAAATTATGAACTTTTCAGATTAAGGTCAATTATTTCAATGCATAACTAATGATTTGTTACACTTGAGAATATAATCTCACTATAGAATGAAAATAAATTTTATGTATATGATTATATTTTATTATGTAATATTAGTTATGTTAATATGTTGTGATATTTTTATGTGAGTTATAGAAATGTTACATATAGTTTCAATGAATGCTTAACAAAACATTTTTAACAATTTGGGGCTAAGTGCCTGTGGCTCAACGAGCTAAGGCGCCAGCCAACGTACACCTGAGCTGGCGGGTTTGAATACAGCCCGAGCCCGCCAAACAACAATGACGGCTGCAACCAAAAAAATGGCCGGGCATTGCGGCGGGCGCCTGTAGTCCCAGCTACTTGGGAGGGAGGCAGGAGACTCACTTGAGCCCAGGAGTTGGAGGTTGCTGTGAACTGTGATGCCATGGCACTCTATCCAGGGTGACAGCTTGAGGCTCTGTCTCAAAAAAAAAAAAAAAAAAAAAACAATTTGGTAGGATTTCTTTGACTGAGAACTAACAATCTAGAAGGTTAAAGGAAAAAAATGATATTAGCAAAGAACAATCCAGATTGTAGTCTTTTAAACACCATTTCCTACTCAAAGGAACAATCTTACAAGTACTAGAAAGCAAGGATGCTGGATAAGTGTCAGAAAGACTCTGGAGCTAATTTGAAGAGACTTTGGCCAAAGATTAGATAATTTGACTGTCAATAAAAATAACTGCAGTGGACTGAAACACATCAACATGAAGTCCATGAGTTCACAATGGTATTGAAACAGAATGCTGGGGCAGCGCCTGTGGCTCAAGGAATAGGGCACCAGCCCCACATACTGGAGGTGGTGTGTCCAAATCCAGCCCCAGTCAAAAAGGGACAAAAATAAAAAACTAAAGGGGCAGTGCCTGTGGCTCAAAGGAGTAGGGCACCAGCCCCATATACCAGAGGTGGTGGGTTCAAACCCAGCCCCAGCCAAAAAAAAAAAACTGCAAAAAAAAAAAAGAAACAGAATAGTCATTGGTTATCTGTGATGGGTGTAAGGAAACCACCTTCTTATTTTGAAAAGTGCTAAGTAAAAGGAAAGAGACAGGCACTTTCTCATCTTTTATACCAACTTCATACAGTTGTTGAGGGGTGGTGGCTCTTTGTAGAAACAGTTCAGCTAATAAATGAAGAGGAAATAGTAGTGGAATTAGAAGATTTGAAACCACTGTTGACTTTATGGATCTAGCTCAGAACTTCTCAGCCTTGGCGGTATTAACATTTGGGCCAGTTAATTGTCTCTGTGCTGTAGGATGTTAACAGCATCCCTGGCCTTTATCCATTAGATGCCTTAGGCAGTTGTGGCAACCAAGAATGTGTCCAGACTGTCAGATACCTCCCAGGCAAAATTTGCTAGGGTTGAGAATTACTCATCTAGCTATTGGTTATCACTAGGTGCTAACCTCACAGAAAGAGAAACACCCACGTATGTGACTCCTGATAAAGATATACAGCATCATGCAAGAATTTTTGCCAGAAAATTGAACTGGAATATGATCAAGCTTCTAGATCTTACTGCTAGTTTCTAGGCAGTACTGGGGACAGAGAGGTATGTTCACACCATGAAGATCTCAGGAAAATCTGGGATGCTGAGAGCTGTACAAGCAAATGAACTGGTGGTTTCTTAAGAGAAAGAGAAATAGGGAGAAGTGGGAATCTATAGAAATAAGAGAAATATCAACAAATTGCTATTGAATCTTATTTGGTTCCAGAGTTGAACAAATTATTAAAAAAAGAGGTTACTGGGAAATTTGAATAATGATTAGATATTTGTTATTAAAAGATTATTAAATGTTTAGATGTGAAAAAGGTGTTTTTTTCTGAGTCCTCTTAGAAGAACATATTGATATGTTTATGGATAAAATATATCTAGAATTTCTTTCCTTTTTTCTTTTTTTTTTTTGAGACAGAGTCTCACTGTGTCACCCTGTCACCCTGGGTAGAGTGCCATGGCCTCATTGTCAAGTAGCTGGGACTACAGGTGCCCACCACAACACCTGGCTAGTTTTTCTATTTTTAATTTCGATGGGGTCTTGCTTTTGCTTAGATTGGTCTCAAATTCCTGAGCTCAAGTAATCTACCCACTCAGCTTCTCAAAGTGTAGGATTACAGACATGAGCCACTGAGCCCAGCTTAGAATTTCTTTTAAAAATTTAGTTTTTAGGGGAGAGGGAAGATGGTTGGGGAGAGAACTAAAAAGTGAATAAGAGAGTAGCCCTGAATTGATAATTATTGAAGCTGGGTGATGGATATATGTGTGTTTCATATTCTCTCAACTTTCAGATTTTTTGAAAATTTATTATTATTATTTTTAAACAAACCTAACATTTATTGAGAACCAAAGAAACCAGTTGGCTTAGAGGCCAGATTTCAATTAATCAAACTTCAGCTGAGGATGGGAGTGGGGGTGGGCAGCCCTGAAGTCACCCTCCCAGAGAGGAGCCAGCTCTGGGAGAGAGGGGCTGTCAGACCTACAAAGCCTCACTGGGGTCTCTGGGTGATGAATGTGTGAAGGGGTAGTAGAGAAAGAAGATGGTGGCACCCCCGGGCATGGCTGTGAGCAGCAAGTGGCAGGGGAGGCTGCTAAGCTGTCTCATCCAGGGTGAGACAGGAGGGTATGGTCCATTCTCAGGTGTTGACAGGGGGCAGGGAGCTGAGGTCAGGCAGCAGCTCCTGGTGCAGGGTCAGGCAGCTCTATTTCAGGGCAATAACTTCAGTTGAATGCTTACACTTCTCAGAATCACACTAGCAGGTGAAATATTTGATTTTGATGTTGCAGAAGCAGTTGCCATAGTCAAACCCTAGCTTCTCCCTGGTCTCTGGAATTGAAGAGCTATGTGTGGAAATTGAAGGTCTTGGTGTAGCATGAAGACCCAGATAGGAATGATGTTGGGATCATATGGGGGGTTGATGAAGCAGCTGGTGTTGCTATAGTAACCAGCATCAATGCTATAGTAACCAGCACCAGAGGATGACAGAGATAAGAGTCATCCTCTGTCAAATTAGCCCCAGCATTACAGATCAGCTCCCCAACATGTTTGCAGATGAAGGTCCCCTGGGGGATGGTCTGCAGGGTGTGGACTCCCCCGCCCATCTTGGCTGTTCTGCAGAGCTGTATCTGTACCTTTGTGCTGCTCTGCATGACATGGTTCTTCTAGTTTCTCCAGCAGGAGCATGCCTGTTTACACTGGAAAATCTTGTTAAATTCTTGGAGGAGCTGCCCGTCCTTGTCTTAGTACCAGATGCTGAGCTGGTCACACTGGCAGTTGGAGCTGGAGCAGTCATCTCTACATGCTCAGTGCCACGGATGGGTGATGTTGTGTCCAACATTCATGGTGGACGTCTCACAGTTCTCTGAGATGTATTTGTAATCCTCGAGGCAGGGCTCTCCGTCGATACAGGAATGGGCACATTCTTATAACCCAGAGCCACATCCCAGCAAATGATCTCAGTGCCAATAGCTCGATTTCTCACCCTGAGCCCGAGCTTGCAGTTGAATTGGAGTGCACACCACATGTCAGAACCCTTGGGTGTCTGGTCCCATGCTGTGATTCCCTCCCTGTTCCACAGCTCAGGGCTGGCCCCATGGGATAGGAGCAACAGCACACAGTTGTGGTAGCTTTCTTGGGCACGATGTGTGGGGGTGTGTCCCCATGATAGTTGACAACGTGAAGGTCACAGCGGGCATTCAGAAGGACCTCAGCGATGGCAGTGCTGGCAGTGACGGAGGCCCAGTGCAGGCAGATGTTTTCCTCATTGTCAGTGTAGTGTTCCCACCCGTGTCAGCATCATGGGGGCCACCTCAATGTGCTTATGCTCTGTGGCCCAGATGATGGTGTCCACCCACCACTGTCCTGGGCATTGATAGCCATCTGTCCTGCAGCAGGCTAACCATCTCTAAGTTCCTGATGTTAGCCCCATGGTGGAGAGAGGTGGAGCCCTCCTCCTCGTTGTAGACGCAGCTGCACCATGTAGCATGCCACTCCCACCTCCTCCAGCAATGTCCGCTGCTGTTTGTCCACTGCCCTGATGTTGGCTCCATCTGCAGCAGCACACGGCAGATCTCCATGGAGCCCTTCTGGGCAGCCACTTGCAGGGGCGTGCGCTTGCTCTGCTGGTCACTCTGGAAGTTGGGGTTCAGGTTATCCATTAGCATCAGGATCACCTCTGCAGCTCCTCCTGCCTCGCTGACAGGTACAACTGCTGAGGGTGGAAACAGAGCTTCTTCTACCTCTCTGACCTCTGCATGATCAGGGCCTTTTCCAGGGCCTCTTGGCCTAGCTCCAGTGACAGCCCCCATTAGGCGGGGTCAGGGATAGCTCTGAGCTATTGATGGTGTCAGGGGATTGTAGGTGGGTGCTGGGGGGCCCTGTGCCCTCACATGTTGGCCCTGGGCTGGGAAGTCCACTCTCCCAGGGGCATCTTGGTGCAGGGAATGCAGTGCCTGTTGGTGGGGTCACCTCATCACCCTGGAGAATGGTCACCTCCTGGGCCTTAGAAGCATCCTCCTCACAGAGGGGGCAGAAGACCATGCCATTCAGCTGGAACACACAGGCCTTGTAGAAGCAGTAGGTCACATGGTAGTCGGGGTGGCACCCCGGGAAGGTGCCTGCTATACAGAAGTAGCCACGGCCTGGGAAGCAGTGGTGTTTGACATGTGAGTGTGGTGGGCCTCACAGAGCACCATCAGTGCTACACAGCTAGATGGCCTCATGGTCTCCTGCTTAAGGACTTGCAGCATTGGAGCCCAGCAGCCCTCAGTCCACACTCTTGGTGGCCATGCACTTGTGCTGTGCTCTCTCGCTGACTTGGTCGACCTTGGGTCTTTCCATTTGGCAGCTGCAGACTGCCAAACTCCTCAAACCCTCTCTCTGTCTCCAGTGAGGATGTGTCACTGGATACCCCGCATGGTTGGGGAGCGGGTCCCCTCGCTGGGCAGCTCCGAGAACCCCAGAGGGCCCTCCATACACTGTGCGTACTGTGTGTGTCCATTCACCTCTTGAGGCTCCTTGGCCTGTGGATATTCCCACTTTCTCTGTTTACGGGAAGGCTTCACTCATGGCTTGTCCTTTTGTTTCTGTTTTTTTTTTTGAGACAGAGCCTCAAGTTGTCACCCTTGGTAGAGAGCGATGGCATCACAGCTCACAGCAACTTCCAATTCCTGGGCTCAAGTGAGTCTCCTGCCTCCACCTCCCAAGTAGCTGGGACTACAGGCTCCCACCATAACACCCGGCCACTTTTTGGTTGTTGTTTGGCGGGCCCGGGCTGGATTTGAACCCGCCAGCTCAGGTGTATGTGGCTGGCACCTTAGCCCGTTGAGCCACAGGCGCCGAGCCTGGGTTGTCCTTTTGGCATTTCTTCTTGGCTTTGCACCGGCCACTGGAACCACTCCAATCAGAATAACTCCCTGACTCTTCATCTTCCTTTTTCTTCCTTGTCTGCTTCCTCCTCTTTCTCCTCCTCTTCACTGAGTTCAGCCAGAACTTCAGCTTCAGAATAGCTGTCAGAGTCTACATGCTAGTTGACAGAGTAGGAATTATACTATGGTTGTCACCTACTACAGTCTCCCACTCCTCCAGGGGCCCAGGATCCCCCTTCTGCATGGTTGCTTCTCCTAAAGTTTTGGCAGAACCCACCTTCGATGAATTCAGCTTCATCCTTTTGGCAGCATCACCTTCCCCAGGACTGTATGTTGTCACTCATGCAGAAATGCTGCACTTTGTGGGGCCACTTCTCAGGGCCTGGGGTCTATTCATTTCCTGGTTTGGACATGGTTTTGTGGGCTCTGTGGTCCTTGGGCCCCCCTCCAACAGCTGGTGGTGGCTAGAGAGGGTTCAGTTCCCTGGGCTCCAGGAATACTCAGCAGCCTCATAGCCGAACTGTGGCCTGATGGAGGTGATTCTGGCCCCTGTCATCTTGGCCTACTGGAATAGGCACCCCCTTTGCTAGGGGAAGAAAGGAATGACTTTTTGGTGTGGTCCAGCAGGATCTGGCCTCCATGGAGGTTCCCATCTCCATCAAGATTCTCTGATGCATTCCCAGGGCGTGTGTCACCCCTACAGGGATGTCAGCCCCTTCATCACCAATGGTGACAGTGACAGAAGCTGGAAATGAGGGTCGAGCAGGCTCCAGGGATCTTCCTCTCCTTGGGCAGGATTTCCTTACTTGGAGGGTTATCCCCCTAAAAGCCACAAACTCTTTGAGTAGCTCTTCTAGTCTCCTCCCACAGCTGTGCCCCATTTCAGTGGGAGTTCCCTCTGGGAGAGGTGGCAAGGAATGGGGGGCTGGTCAGCCCAGTAGGAAGTTGGGGGACCCAGGATGCCTGGGCCCTGAGAAGAGAGAGTAGGCTCTGGGGCCTACCTCTTCCTCTGTGGGGGGACCCCACCACAGCCTTTGCTGCCTAGAGGGGCTGCACATCCCCTCCCTGGACTCACAGCAGCTCCCTCCCTCTTAGCAGATCCAGTATCTCTGGGACAGAGAGCAGAGGAGAGGAAGGAGGCACCAGTCCCCTTTATCCCCCAGGTCATGGCACCAACCCCTCCAGCACCTGCTGCCCCCAATGCAGTGGACTGTCCCCTGTGTCCCTTGCACGTCATGCTGGGACCCTGGTGCCCGCTGCATATGCCCTCTGTGTCTACTCCCCCCACCTCCCACCCCTGGTTTCTCTCTTGAAAAGTTTTTATAATAAAGTTTGTTTTATTTTTTAAGTTTATCATATACTGATTGTAACCTATAATTTTAATTATGGGGAAAATTCAATGTAAATTCAAATAAAGACTTTTCCAGAAATATAAGGGTTCTTGAATTATGTTTTAGCCACGCCCTGCATTTAAGTCATATACTAAGAGGGGTAATCTATTATTTTATAACTGAAATTCATTCATTGCATTATGGTAGCTAAAGTGTATAATGATAGGAGTAATTATTCTTAATCTAACTGGCAGATAATACCATAGCTCATTCTGTGAAGGTTATACAATGAAATTTGAGGGAATAGTGAGATTAGTTTGCTTAGGTATCTGGCTGTTGCTGATTTTGGTATTTTGAAATCATGGGTCTTTTGTTTATCTCAAAGCAGGACTTAGGACTTAGGACTTAGGTTAACAATTTGATGTGTGTCTTATTTGTAGTAAGATAGGAAGTTTGAAAATACTTAGTGGTATACTTTTTATAATTCAAAATTACTTTGTTGAGAGAAGGGAAACAACTCTTAATTCTAGAACTAAGATTTGTGTTCGTGTTCTCATAAATGATTTCCTAATAATACTTTGTCCTCACATTTTGTTCATATCTCTCTTCACTGCTTTCTTATCTCTTGACCTGATTGGTCCTTCATAAAACTGCCATGTTTCTTGAAGATCTGAGCTCTATGTTGACAGGGACAGCAGTAAGACCCTGTCTACCCCTGAAACTTCCCTACCTTACGTAGATCTCTGTTATGTGGCACTAAATTGAATTGGGTAAAAGTAGATAGTAGTGCAAACCCACTTGTCATTTTGTGGTATGATCATATTTTTATATTAAAGCATTAACTTTAGTGAAGAGTAGAGAAAGGTTTGGAGATGGTGGAGGTAGAGCCTGGGAGACCTATTTTAGGACTTTTTTATTAATCCCTGTACGAGATAACAATTGCCCTAAATGAGAGTAGTAGCTGTTTGGGTGATAAAAAAGGAAGCAGATAAGACATATCCATTAAGGGGATATAGATAATAGAATTTAGGGACCAATTAAATTCATGCGTCTATTTAGGGAGCTGAAGGTAGAAATGTGAGGGGAAAGAATGTTATTGAGAAAACTATCAGATTTTTGCATGATCTAATACATGAGTGTGTGATGACTTTCAACAAGGTAGGAAGAACACTTGTTACTTTAGTTTTTACATTTGATAGTTTTTATTGATTAAAATTTACAAATAATTCATTATAGAAAAGATAGAAAATAATGTCAGAAATAGAATTACCTATGATCTATCACCTGGAAATAACTTTACTCAGTATTTTATTGTACGGCCTGCCTTTTCTTTTTCTGTACATAAATATGTATTTTTTCTAAAAAAAATCAGGAGATAGTATATATATTATTGTTATTATGATGTCTTAAACCTTATGTGGCTGTATTTCCATAAACACATATATGTACACATATACTTACATGTAATTAATGTATCCACAGATTTCCCTTGTGTGATTGGAAACATTTCACATTTTCCATTGGTTCTGGGCAGTTCTGTTGATCATCTTTGTGTATATTGTTGCACACTTACCTGATTAAATCCCTAGGACAAATTCTTATTAGAAATTATTGAATAAAGAAGTATTCATTTTTTAAAGCATTTGAGTTTCCCTATTATCATACCCTAAAGGAATGGTCTGCTTTCTTTACATCTTTTCTAAAACTGATGTCACTCTTTAATCATATCCAATCTTAAATATGGGATCTCTTGTCTTGCTTTGATGAAAATAACCATGGTACTAAAACAAGAATTTTGTGGAGAGAAACTTCATTTTATGATATTTATAATATTTGATTTTTTTTTTCTTTTCAGGAACTTAAAAGCATAAGTGAAGATGTTCAAGCAATGAGCAACTGTTGTCAAGATATGACAAATCGGCTACAGGTATTAATTATATAATGACTACATTTTAACATAGCTCCTAATATTACAGGAAGACGGTTTTGAAAATTATTAGATAGGTCTACAAAATGTATGGATGTACATTTTGTTTTTGTTTTTGTTTTGTTTTGAGACAGAGCCTCAAGCTGTCACCCTGGAGAGAGTGCTGTGGCATCACAGCTCACAGCAACCTCCAGTTCCCGGGCTCAAGCGAGTCTCTTGCCTCTGCCTCTCAGCTACTGCCTCCCAAGTAACTGGGACTACAAGCGCCCGCCACAACGCCTGGCCATTTTTTGGTTGCAGCCATCATTGTTGTTTGGCAGGCCCGGGCTGGATTCGAACCTGCCAACTTAGATGTACGTGGCTGGCGCCTTAGCCACTTGAGCCACAGGCACCGAGCCTGGATGTACATTTTGTTCATTCATCTAATACCCATAGGAAGTTTGAATATAATAAATATGCTTGTTTTTAAAAACTATAACTGTCTTTGTGTTTCTTTGGGTGATGGTTTATTTATATTGTTCAGTTAACTTCAGAACTTTATGGTTTGGTTTAGGCAGTAGAGAGGTAATTGTGTAGAACTTTGATAAATCTTTCAATCCTGTAATATCCCAGAAGTCCAGCAGGAACGAATTTTTTAGTATAAGAAAAATACTTTAGTATACTTTAGTATAAGAAAAATTTTTTAGAATAAGTTCATCCTAAAGCTGTGCCTGATAAAGACCCAGCTAAATTCCATTCATGCTTAACCTAATAAAGTTCCAGGAAAATATGTATAATTTTAGATCTATTTATTAAGGCAATCCTAAACTTCTAGTTTGGCTATAGAATCAGGATTTGGCCTAATTACCTTCATTCATCTAATTCTGAAACTGTGTGTGGAACAGGCTCTCCCTAAGGGTCAATCAGGGTATGTCTCTGATTTTCATGTAGTTTATTACCAAGCGTACTTAACGTCTCTTAAGAGTCTCTTGGAACCACTGAGAGCCACAGTGATTCTAGGACAAATCATTTTGGAAATGGAACTTGAAAACAAAATGAAATTAGGACACATAAGCATTTGAAGAAGTTACTGGATTTGAAGTCTAACAATTCTGAAAGAGTATCTTGGGAGCTGTCAGGTTCAGTTTTATTCCTTAAAAGTTAGTAATACCCTAACTTTAAGTTTAAGTCTCTTTTCTCAAAAAATCTATTTGCTAAGCCTGTAATTTGGCTGCAAGGAACACAGACTCAGAATAGCTTCACTGGTGGTGGAGGTTGGGGCTCTATTAACAGGATGCCTGGGAAATAATAAAACAGTTTCTCTGGCAATCTGAGGACTCAGAACTGGATGCATATAGATCTAAGGCAGCTCCAGAAACCTTAGCAGCCCAAGCTTGGCTCTTTATGTGATGTTCTGTCATGAAAACGTACCAGTATCTTCAGGTGTTTGCTCTAGTATTTTCTCTTTAATAGACTGACTCACCCTATATTTTATGTGTTTTTGTCTATCAGTGACTTGATTTATGCATAATTCTGGCTCATTTCATATCCCTTGAAGGCATGGATGCTGTGTTTCTCCCTACCGCAGGACCACTGTCTTCTCTTCTCCTTGCTTACTGCCTTGTTTCTGTCATATTTTCCAGTTCAGGTCTTGGAGAAAGAATCTCCTAGGCTGCACTTGTCATTTGTTTAAACCCACTTACAAATCTTTGGCTAATCTTTGAAGAGAATGCATTTTCATCAGGTTTTCACTCCTTATCCTTTCAGCTCCGGCTACTGGAAGGGAGCATTGCTTTGTATGAAGCTTGGTCAGAAATAGTCCTGTGTCCTTTATATGGGGCTATCTCTAATCTTCACCAGCACTCTCTATGGCAGAGAGTTTTTATATTCCAGCTCTCAACCTGTTAGCTATGTCTCAGGCATTTCTGTCGAGTTCACACCAGCATTTCAGTGACCTCACGTACCACCTACCCCATTTGGAGTATTTCAGTTCAACACATCCATAACTGAAGTCATGTTTATTGTCCTTAACCTACTCTTTCATTGCTTCTATTGCACTGAAAAGCATCATGAGTTATTCATTTCTTCAGTCAGCACCCAGATCCCTTTTCTTTTCTTATAAGCCTTAGCCTTGTGTGTATATTGAGAACTCCGAGTGGTTCCTCTAATTAAAGTAGTGTGTGAACCTTGAAACATCAATCTGTTGCATTTACTTGGGTTATTTTTAAACTTTTCAGTTCTGTACAGTGAACTCATTTGCTTTGAATTTCAGTAAGTGCTAAGTGCTACTGTTTGTTTTCTGGTATGTAATAAAATTGGAATATGCTGATGTTAGATATGTTTATAATTTTAGGCAGCAAAGGAACAGACTCAAGATTTAATAGTAAAAACCACTAAGCTTCAATCGGAAAGGTAAGTTTTTCTTCATAGTCACCTCATCAGTAATTTGGAGATTAAGTAGAAAATTATAGATTACTTAAAACAGAATAGGAAACATGGTTCAAAATTGGTACAAGACTTAAGCTATTATCCATTAGTAACTTAAACATGAAACAGTAGTTTAGGAGTATTAAAATTGATACTGAGGTAAAGAGATTATTCTTTCTTTGCAATCGAGGTGGTAATGTATTATTGTTTCCTGTGGAGTTCAGAAATGATGGCTTTTTTTTTTTT
>CAUYON010087214.1:0-13002 GCA_963573935.1 Arctocebus calabarensis
GTGGCGGGCGCCTGTAGCCCCAGCTAAGAGGCAAGAGAATCGCTTAAGTCCAAGAGCTGGAGTTTGCTGTGAGCAGTGTGACGCCACAGCACTCTACCCAGGGCGATAAAGTGAGACTCTGTCTCTACAAAAAAAAAATAAAATAAAAAAAATAAACAATGTAAAATGCTTACATTGAACTTAGTAACACATCCATCACAATTATACTCATTTCTTAATAGTTTTGAAATGTACCATTGCATCATGCACATTAGGTGAGGTTCCCCCCAAATACCCTCCCTCCTCCCATATCCCCTGACTCACTGTTATTAGCTAAAGTCCTCAAGCTCAAGTCCACAGTTGACATTAGAGTTCATTCTCTGTTGCATGTGGGTTTTCACAAATGTACACTCATGGTTATCTGCCATTGCATTATCATACCCAGTAGTTCCTCTAGCTTGTGTCCTGCCTATTTATTTTTCAAACCCTGGAAACCACTGATATTTTTGTCATTCACAGCTTTACCTTTTCCAGAGGTCATAGTGTCAGGATCATCCCTGGCATAACCTGATCACATCTGTTTCTTTCTCCTAGTGACTTGCCCTCAGTTTCCCCTGTGGCTTTGTGTGGCTTGCCCGCTCACTTCTCTTTATAGCTTAGTAACATGTCACCGTGTGGATTATACCAACATTTATCTATTCTACCATTTGAAGGACATATTTGTTGTTTCCAATTTTTCGCAATTACAAATAATGCACGTGTAAAAGAACTGTTTTTTATCTGTTATATCCGTGACCTGCATTGTAAAGTTTTCTCAAAGCTTCTTAGATCATGTGTGCACACATTTACATCTCAATTATAAAAACGCTCCATTAAATCTATTAAATGCATAATTTCAAAATTCACAGTATGATTTCTATTATTCAGGCTTTTTCAGTCTAAGAGAAAAGGAATTGGACTGAAATATGCAGAGGATTATATAATCAAATGAGAATATTTAACTAATTTAATGTAGTCAAAGACTATATGGGTGTTAAGTGGTAAATGGAGAACTATATTTAGATAATGAAGTAAACCTATGTTACAACTATTTGATGCAGCAGTAAAATATTATAAACAAAATGTGTTTCTTTTTGCTGGTCATGAACACTCATAATTGCAATAAGAGCCAGGGGAATAGTCATGTCTTTTTCAAGACATAGGTAGACATTAACTGAGATTAAAATGACAAGTTTGGGGAAAGATGAGGAAAGTTGAGGTAGAAGAAAATGATGTTATATATACACAAAAATTCCTCCTTATGTCACACTAGTTCTAACAGTCACATTTATTTGTGTGCAGTGTTATCAGTGTAATAAAGATAATCCACAAACAATGTTTCTTTCAAGAGGAAAGAATCATCACATTAATTAAAGGTAAATGGGTGCTTAGCAGGGTTTACATGGATTGTCCTAGGAACAGTACCTTCCAGATAATGCTGATTTTAATAAAAACAATGGTTTTCCTTCTGGGACGTCCACGTCCCAGGACGGTCTCCTAGAAGGTCAGGTTCTTTCCTTTGAGTCTCTCACATTTCCCTTGAGTGTGCTCAGAACTCCTTTATTACACAAAACCATTTTTGATTTGATTACTTCTATTCACATCCTTTTTATCCAAATCTCAGAAACATCATTAGTTTTTTTCAGTTCTATATTTTGGATTCCTTATCAAGTTTTTTACCACTCCCCCTCATTGACCATTTAAAAACAAAGCATTTTTACCCTAGTGACTATGGATATTTTCTGAACTTGGTGTTTTTTCCACAGTTTTCTCTCGGGGTTTTGTGACGCCTTCTCTGATCTAGATTCCACAGATCTATCTGTGCTGATTCTTCTCCCAGAGTGCCCTGGACATCTCTCATGGAGATTTTTCTTCTCTTCCTGCTGAATGTGAAAACGTTGCCGAATTTTCACCTCTCTCTGCTAACAAATGTATTAGACAGTTACTTGGTTAATCATAAGTGCCTTAAATAGCTATTATCAAGTGACTTCTTATTAATTTCTTCATTTCCTTCCCATTCATTCCTATCTCTTGTTCTGATTAATAAATACACATATAGTCTAAAAGTCAGTGAAGAATAGTTAACTTCTTTGGGTCACAGATCCCCTTTGAGAATCAGACAAAAGCTATGAACTCTCTCTCTCTCTCTCTGAGAAAAGGCCCCATACAGAGGCATAGAATTTTGCCTAAAGGTAAGCTAGTTTATGTACCTAAACTAGGTACATAGTCATTAAGACTCTCTTTAATGACAGTATCAAAACTGTCTTAATGACAGCTTTCAGCATGTCTGAGAATAACCTTTATACAGGCACTTTTTATTTTTTATTTTTATTTATTTATTTTTTTGAGACAGAGCCTCAAGTTGTCACCCTGGATAGGGTGCTGTGGCATCACAGATCACAGCAACCTCCAATTCCTGGGCTCAAGTGAGTCTCTTGCCTCTGCCTCCCAAGTAGCTGGGACTACAGGTGCCCACCACAACGCCCGGCCATTTTTTGGTTGCAGCTGTCATTGTTGTTTGGCGGGCCCCCGGGCTGGATTCGAACCCGCCAGCTCAGGTGTACGTGGCTGGTGCCTTAGCCTGTTGAGCACTAAAATGCTACTAACTAACCCAGGTTATTATAAACTCTTTTGCTTACAATAACAGGAAAATCTAACATATATTCTTCTCTAACATGGAAAGAAGAATGACTTTTGTTAAGTGTTGGCATCACCCTTTTCACACACAAGTTTTTAAAACTACCCTTCTAAATCATAGTCATCTTTTTCTGACAAACATTTTGCACCTGCTCTGGCTTTTTTCAGCTCAAATAAAAGACAAATAGTATATTCTATTGACCATCCAATATGATTTCATCTTAAGATGCAGCTTGATTTTACGGGACAAAGAATCATTTGCTAATATCTATTGTTCAATTATTCAATGAATATTTTTGACTGAATACTATGTTAAGTATTATAGTGAGTTCTGGGATTATAAACAAAAATAAGGCATATTTATGAAGGGAAGAATTAGATAGCTAATCTTTGATATACTCCCTTGGAAATAATTTTAAGAGAATTTAGGGAAATTAATAACTTCTTATGCTTTTCCTATGTATAGGATCCTTGTGTATTTAGGATTTTATTCTCTAATCCTTACCATCAATTAAAAACAATCCCTCAAATACTTTTTCTTTCTGTCTTTGGGTATTTTTATTTGGTTTTCATACTCCTGCACACACCTTGTGCTTATTCATCTTCATTCTTTTCCTCAGGATTGAAAAAGTTTATTTCTCATCATAGGAAGCAAGTACTTTTTCCCTCCAAAGTATGTTCCAAATACCTACGGTATTGCTATGATTTTTGATTTATGTAGTAAGACTTGTTTCAAATGAACCTCAATAAGTTTAACATATTTCAAGGGAGAAATGATCTATATTTTTAAATCAATAAAGAACTCGATTCACTTGAAAAAACAAACAAACAAACAAAAGAAAAACAACCATACCGGCTCAGTGGGTAGGGCACTGGCCACATGTACCAGGGCTGGTGGGTTCAAACCCAGCCTAGGCCTGCTAAACAAACAAACAACAACAAAAGTAGCCAGCATTGTGGCAGATGCCTGTAGTTCTATCTACTATGGAGGCTGAGCAAGAGAATTGCTTGAGCCCAAGAGTTTGAGGTTGCTGTGAGGTGTGATGCCATAGCACTTTGTAGAGGGAGACAAGTGAGACTCTCTCTCAAAAACAACAACAAAACCCACCCACATTTACAGATTAAAGGGGGAATTAGAAACCAGTGACTTTAAAGAAAAACGGGTAATAAGTTAATCACAAAATGTCTTGAAATGTTTTTCTTTCAGTGATATACTTTATACGATATGAATAACTTATTTACAACACTTTAAGAAATAACAAAAGAGGATATGGGGGTACAGATTCAAAATACAGACAGAAGCACAAACACACTAGATGACGCCCTGAGTGTGTATGTATTTCCACACATACAGGGCGGGTCAGGGAGGTTATGGGGAGATAGCAGTCAAATCAAGTTCACATACAATTAGAGCACAATTCGGAGGTAAAATGATCTCATTTGCATTAACCCACCCCCTTTGCTGAAAGCACAACGCTGTCTGCTTTGTTCTTTGCCGTATTTCATGTGCCTAGATTAGAGCTTGGCATGGAATAGACTCTCACTCAATAATTAATTGATTGGTTGTTTCTCTGCTATTACAATAAAACGTATTCTTGGGGGGATTATAAATCAAATCTCAGAACAGGAAGACAGGCAAGAAGCATCTACCAAGCAGTCTCTGCCAGGCAGCCTGGGCTTATTTGTTGCTTTCAAAGTAGGAGTTCTGTGTAGCTTTGCAGTGTTGATTTGCAAAGTTATCGGTAAATGTTTTGTCTGTCCAAGCTATCTAAAATGTGAATAAATGACATGCAGTCTTTCTAGGCTGGTTACAAAAAAGAATCCACAACTGCAGACTAATGGATGTTATCCTGGTTGCTCACTTGCTTTCCAAATGCAGATCTTGGCTAAAGCTCATGTGTACATATGATAATCATATGCCCGCACAGAAATGACATCCAATTTCCAATATAAGCACTCACGCAGGAGCATCTGCCATTAGAAGAGAAGGCGACAGGGGAGGGAGGAAACACAATGTAGCCGTCCCAGAGTGGATGGGGACCTCTAACCCAGTGTCCTTCCGTGGTTTTATCAAGCCCTCTCCATTTCTCTCTCTCTCTCTTACACTCACTGTCTCTGGGGATCAAGACCAACTCACTGACTTTGGGGGCGGGGGAATCAATGACCTATTCTCTTGGTCAGAGGACGGAGTGTGGAGATGGCAGTCAGCACAGCAGGAGGTGGAGAGGAAAATGAAATAAAAGAATGCAATATCAAGGGATGACGCATAGAATTATGCTTGCAGAAAAGTATGTTCAATTAGCAGATTGCTGGGGAGTGGCAGAGACTAGCTTTTCATAAATATGAAATTGGAATTGGGTTGAAAAAAATTAGGGCACTGGAGCTTTTTCCCTGAGTAAGGAAGGGATGATAATAGAGATTATTTCCACCTCCATTGCTACCTGCCATTTATCAATCATCCAATTACACTTGGTAGAGAGGGCTGCAGTCAATGTTCTCCATCATGCAGAAAACCTGGGTGAGGTTTCAGTGGGACGTCCTTGCTTTGTTTATTTTCGATTTTGAAGTCGAACTGGTTTTTAGGGAACTAAGGAGGAAGGAGAGGAAAAAAAAGAAAGGATCAAGAAGGGGGAGGGAGGGACACGGGAGGAAGGAAGGAAAGGAGCAAAAGGGAGGGAAAACGGAAAGAAAGAAGAGATGAGAAGGAAGGGGAAGGGAGAGACACAAAGAAGAAGTGAAGGAAGAAAAGAAGGACAGGGAGGAGAAAGAAGAGAGAAAGGGAGAGGCCAGAACAAGCTCTTCGTGTGTGGGGAAAGTACATCTGGCTGAGTCCAAGCTTTGGGAACTTGGCCACTCCCCTTTAGCCATTGCAGAAAGGGACCTGCCAAGATGAGAAATTACTGCAGGAGGGTTGGATATTAGGATTAATTGTCTTGAACCAGAGCAGTGGAGCAGGTATGCAAGTCATATTGAGGTGGAGATACTGGTGCCAATGAACAGTCTTTACTGCTTTTCCCCCTAAAGAAAAGCAGAAATGTGAGCGATGATGTCAACTTTTTCACCACAATGTTAACAAATTTCAGAAACTAACAAATTTTCAGTTTGTTCACAATTTGCATCAAAGGAAGGTGCATGATTGAGCAATTTGAAATGTCCTTGGTCTTAGCGTAGCCCAAGTTTACATTTTTCCTCCACTCCCCAATGACATTGGTTGGTGCTATTTACATTGTCCATTAGCCTATTCCTTCACGAGTTTAGGTTCCTTTAAATTATTCCTATAACAGTTTCAGGAAATTACTTGTGGACCTTCCCAGTCACAGAT
Organism: Arctocebus calabarensis; assembly: GCA_963573935.1. Lineage (NCBI taxonomy): Eukaryota > Metazoa > Chordata > Mammalia > Primates > Lorisidae > Arctocebus > Arctocebus calabarensis. The sequence continues at coordinate 5,978 of CAUYON010087214.1, forward strand.
GTTAAGACCAAGACAAGACCCTGGATGTGTTCATCTGTAACTTGTCTCTCACTTCAAAATCATTAGTTCTCAACTTATATAGTGTTTCCCTGTAAGTGAAATGAAAATCAAAGGAGCTCGAGGGCTGTGTGTATTTTGTACTGTCTCAAAGGATTATGACAAGATTCTGTGTAACCCTCTAAGTGACGTGACCCCTCCCAGCAATTTCTTAGTTTTTTGTCCCAATTGTTTCAGTCCAGAGTTAAGTGGAACAACAAAGACCATTGAATCATTGTGTCTTTTCCAACTTGTTCACCTTATCTGTGAATCATCTGGATATTTCAAATTCAGATGAGCTATAGATTTTCTTCTTTCTGTGACTATCAGCAGCATCCTGATAATTCTTTCCTAGAAGCCCAATGGAAATGAAATATTTGTTGCTTAAACTCTTTATATGCCTATTTGAATTTCCTATCATGGCTGTAAGAAATTTCCACAGACCCAGCAGCTTAACATGACACAAGCGTTGAGTTTTATCGTCTTGTGTAAAATGAGTGAAAAGAGCTGTGATTTTTGGAGAATCTAGAAAGAGGCTGGGCTGCCTCTACCCCTTGGATCATGACGCATCTGTGGGGCCTCTGCTTCTATTGTCACATCTGCTTCTCTGATTCTCACTCTTCTGTCCTCTTCTGTGAGGACATTGGATCTACCTGGGGCACACAGCAAAATCTCCTTGTCCCAAGATATTTAACTAAATGACTTTTGAAAAATTTCTTTGGCCAAGTAACATGTTCATGGGTTCTAGGGATTAGGGTGTGGGCATCTTTGAGGGGCCGTTATCTACCTACCATAGAACCAAGAATTCAAATTTAAAAATGAATTATTATTTTAATTAGCATATTATGTTAAAAGAGAGAGAGAGAGATTCTACTTTCCTTTTAAGATTTCCTTTCTTTTCCTTTAGTTTCATTGGGTTGAGTTTTCTAAAAGTAGATCTGTGACTTTCTTCTTCTTCTTCTTCTTCTTGACACACTCAAGCTGTCACACTGGGTAGAGTGCAGTGGTGTCACAGCTCACAACAACCTCCAACTCTTAGGCTTAAGCAATTCTCTTGTCTCAGCCTCCTGAGTAGCTGGGACTACAGGTCCCACCACAATGCTCAGCTATTTTTCTGTTGCAGTTGTCATTGTTGTTTGAGCTGACCCAGGCTGGATTCAAACCCTCCAGCCTCAGTGTATGTGGCCAGCACCCTAACCACTGAGCAGGGCACCACCCAGTCTGTGACTTTCCATAGACATATTTTGCAGTTTGCCAGATGTCATTCTTTTAGTCTTGGATGTGCCCTGAGGATCTGAGGATGACCAATGAGTGAAGATAGAAGTGAAAGTCCCCAAAGCCCATCAAGAGCCCATCAACACATGAATTAATTAATAAACTTTGGTATATTTACACCATGGCATCATTTGTACCCTTATATCAATCTTAAATAATATTTAAATAAAACAAGTTTAATAATCATGATGACATAATTAAAAAGAAAGAAAAGAAGTTAAGCCCAAGAGTTTGAGGTTGCTGTGATGATGCCACAGCACTCTACGCAGAGTGACAGAGTGAAACTCTGTCTCAAAAACAAAAACAGAAAGAATGACAACAACAACATCAACAACAACAAAAAATAAATAAAAGAGAAGAAAGAAGAAGAAGCTAAAGTCCTCCAGATTGGTGCTAGACCTTATTTGCTCCTCAGGAGTCTTTGTGGACTCCCATAGTGTTGATCTACTTTTGTATTTGTAATGTTTTGTCGTGTTTTCTGGCTTATTTGGGGGTTGATCTTAATAACATTTAAATATACACAAATGAAAATACAGCTTTATCACATTCTAGAGACTCTTTAAGGAATGGACTGCCTATTTCCAGTTGTTAGTACAAGACATGTCATGCAGTAGATTTGCAAACAATGTTTCATTGAGATATTAATGATTAAATCCTTGATGTCCTGACTCAGTCACCTAATGGCTACTCAAAATTCCCCAATTCTACTTTAATTGTCAAGGGAAGAGAAAAGTGACACGGTCTTGGAATTCATGGTGTCCTGTGGCAGATCACTGGTGGGGCAGAGTTCTGGGGTAGAAATTTCTAGTATTTCTCAGAATGCAGCCCCTTTACATACTCCCAAAGGCAAATGGACATTGCCAGTTGGTGAGTCCATCTACAAGAGAAGCTGAGAGACCTACTGCGGGAGCCTAAGAGGACAGAGCTACCAAATCTGGGTGGCAATCCAATAGACTGAACCCTAGTTTCAATGTAGAACTAAATGGCCAAGAAGAGCGCAATACCAGAGCTCACCGGAGTTGACAGAAACAGTACGGGGAGGGAAGGGAAGATGATCTCTCAGAGAGCAGAAGGTAGCTGGAGAGAGCTGACATCCTCCTTGGGTGAGAGCTTCTGAAGCACAGGTATTGAAGGAGGGCCTGAGTGTACACATTGAATCGCTGCATAAAACTCAGATTGCCTGGAGAAGGCAGAGTTGAGATGACTGTTTGGGGAAGTATTTGTAAATGGCAATTATAACCTTAAGAGAAATTTTATTGTTTCCTTATTGGAAAAGGGAATTTAGAAAGGGTCCCCTTTGGACGATCACATCCTTATCAACTAAGTACTAGACTTTCAGAGGGCAGTTACCCTCCAGTGCATACTCAGGGCTTTCAAGTCCTTTGTCTTGCTAGCAGGGAAGAACACTGGAAAAGTTATTTGTTCATGTCCTCCAAGTCTGTGTCCTAGATCTTAATTAAGGTCGCTGTTTCTTTAAAAAGGTGATGTGGACTTGGGCCGTGCCCATCACAGAGCAGAGGCTCTGTCTAATTTAGCATAGTGCAGGCGTCCTTGTCGGAGCCAAGAGGAGCTCCAATCCACTTCTCAGTTGGAGCCTGACCCTATCAATCAGAATGGCCTGTGGTCACAATTTTCTGGGAAATGTAGAAAATCATCATCTACAGTAAATCTACTGCCTGAAATGTCTCATGTAGTCTATATTTTATTTAAAATTTCAGTCTTCTATTTTTTGTGTGTGCTTAAATTTTAATGTAGTAATACCTAATTGAAGACTAGCCAACTTGACTATGGCCTACAAAATGCCTACAAAAAACAACAACAACAACAAAAAAAACAAAACAGTTTTTTTGTTGTTATTGTTTTAATGTTTATTTATTTTGTGGTAATGATAGTTTGTAAAATCAAAAAGACCTCATGTTGATAAGACACTATGGAAAGAATGACAGACATAAGAACATGTTCCTAGCCTCAAGGGTGTCTTGACATGGCTAACAAAACCGTTATGTTCCCAAATATACTGCTAGGGTTTGACAAAAAGGGACATGTTTAGAACCAAGGGAGGACAGGAGACTTCCAGGTATATAACATGCATGAGCAGAGGTCTGGAGGCTGGAAAAAGGCACATTCCCTTTTAGTATGAATATACAGTGTGTCGTAGTTTCAGCCAGGAATGCCATTTGGAGGAGGCAGGGTATGAGACTAGACAAGTAGAGTGAGATTAGATTCATAGGGCCTAGATTGTATTGTGGGGAGGAAAGTTTAAGTAAAAAAATGGGAAGAGGATGACTAGAGATGAGGAGGTGATGATTTTTGTGACTTCTACCTCATTGGCCTTAGTGAAATATTAGTTCTTGAAAATGAACACAAAGTTATTTTAAGTTGTTTAATTCCCATGGTATCAAACCAGACTCTAAGGATTAGTCAGCTCCTTCAATATCAAGCAGTCCTATTCATCTTACTCTTACTCAGATCACGTCCAGAGAGTCTTGACCAAAGAGTTAGTCAACTTCTGTCTCAATAGATGTATTCTTTGGTTCAGCTGCTGGATTATGACCAAGTTCTCCCAGCTTGCCTGGGGTTTCCATACCCTAATCTCAGTCCTACTCTCTGGGATCACATGAGTAGTTCTAAATTTTCGCATACATTACTGATTTGCAATTATTCTATAAAACTGCTTACCCTGTTGACACAGCATTTCCTCGGTGAACTTGCTCATGGAACATCCTGTTTCCTTAAGGGTAGACTCTGGAAATAAAGGGGAAAAAAAGTCTGGAAGTGACCTGATGAAAGAGAACAGACAATTATGAGTATGATTATTATTTATAAACAGGTTCCTGCTCTGTTTCCTAGGCTGGAGTACAGTAGGCTGGCTAATTATTTTTTAAAAATTACTTGAGAGAGGGGGTCTCACAGTGTAGTCCTGGCTGGTCTCAAACTTCTGGCCTAACACTTTAGCCTCTCAAAGGATTAGGACTACAAGCTTGATCCACCACTCCCCACTCAGTAGCTATAAATTATTGAGCTATTACTTTAGGACAGGCCTGGGATCATTCATTTGCATGAGCAAATATCTCTGCTTTACAATTGAGGAAGCTGAATACCAACAAGGCCACATAGCTGATTTAGGGTCCATCCACATGGCAGTGATCAGAGTCAAAATGTAATTGCAGACCAGCCCCACTGCCCAGGTACCTCTTTCCCTTATCCCGTGAAGGCTGCTATTGCCAGCCCAGTTATATCGGCTAGTTCCTATGAAGAGTGTGGCTACATCTGAGAGTATTCACTACAAGTACAAGGGAGTAATCAAGTTCTTTCAATCTAGATTGTCTCCTAACCACAGTTTGAATTTGTAAGTAGCCCAAGGATGTAAATAGTCATGACAAATAGAAATGAGGCTAGTGGACATTTCAGGACTTGGGAATGTGAAGAAAAACACCAGGCGTAAATAAATTGAGTTGGGAGGTTGTATGGAAAAGGGGAAATAGGAAGTATGTTCTTGCCAGTTAAGAAACTAAAGTTTTTTTAGAATTAATGAGTTTTAGAATTATCTAGAAAATGTGGAAGAGGCAGAGCAAGATGGCTGAATAGAAACCTTCGGCAATGATCCCTCTTCACGAACACTTCATCTGACAACTACACATTCTAGCAAGCACCTTCAGAAGAACTGAAACGCAAGTTAGTGGTCATACTACCTAGTGTTAACATTATATCAAGGAAAGAGGGCAAAAAAGATGGTCTTGAGCAGCCTATGCCACCCCCACTCCACCCTCACAGCCATTCTTCTTCAGCACGCTGAGTGGAAGAGGAATCTTGGTGCCCGGGGAGGGAGAGTAAAGCAATTCTTGAACATTGCATTGAAACTGGGGGTCACTCTGGCACAGGGGAACACAGTTGAGGACAGAATTCAGCCAGTGCCCATGGAAGGAACATTTTGATCACTCCAGCTAGGAAATCCTCCACCCTGAAGCCTGAATCTGGTTATCCCCACCATGACCAGACAGAGCAGCCTGCGCCGTGGACTAAATTTGTAATACAAGTTAGGCTACAGGGGCTGCGTCCGTGCCAATTCCTATGGCTATACTAGCTCACAGCCAGTGGACTTGGGTGCATGTTACCCAATGAGACGTCAGCAGTTCCAGACAAGCCAATGCCTGTGTCATCTCCCCTCAAACTCCAGGCGGAGGGGACTGATGGAGACAGGTGAACATGCAAATTCAGAAAAAGCTGTCTTAAAGAAATTCAATGAACTTTGAGACAACACAGAAAAAGAATTCAGAAACTTACCAGAGAAATTTAACAAAGAGATTGAAATAAGATGGGAAAAAGTCAAGCAGAAATTCTGGAACTTAAGAATTCAATTAACTTGTCTCTCAACAGCAGAATTGACCAAGCAGAAGAAAGAATTAGTGAGCTTGAATATCAGCTATTTAAAAAATATGCAGTCAGAAGAGTAAAAAGAAAAAAAATAAATAGGAATGGAGTATGCCTACAAGATCTAGAAAATAGCCTCAAAAGAGTAAGAGTTATTGGTCTTTAAGAGGTGGTAGAAAGAGATGTTCAGTAGGAAGTTTATTCAAATAGAAAGAGGTATAGGAAGGGCATAGAACACCAAGCAGATCTAACTCAAACAAGGCTGCCTCAAGGAATTTAATAATCAATTTCCCACAAGTCACAGATAAAGAAAATGTACTAAGAGAAGCAAGAAAAAAAAAAAGACAAAAACAAAAACAAAACAACATATAAAAGAAGAGCTCCAATACATCTGTCGGTAGGCTTATCGGCAAAAATCTTACAGGCAGGGGAGAGTGCTAAAACTAAAAACAAAATCTTAACCCTAGAATATTATATCCTGCAAAAATATACCTCATACATAAAGGAGAAATAAAGAGCTTTCCAGGCAAATAAAAGCTGAGATCTTTCCTCAACACTAGGCCTGTCCTATAAGAAATGCTAAAAGGAGTTCATCAATCTGAAAAAAAAAAAAAAGGATGTTGATGAACTATAAGGAATCTTTTGAAGGAGTACAACTCTCTGGTAACTGTAAGGACACAAACATAGAATACTCTTCTTCTTTTTTTTTTATTGTTGGGGATTCATTGAGGGTATAAGAAACCATGTTACACTGGTTGCATTTGTTGGGTAAAGTCCCTCTTACAATCATATTTTGCCCCCAAAAGGTGTGGCACACACCAAGACTCCACCTCCCTTGCTCCTTCCCTCTCTCTGCTCTTCCTTTCCCTAACCCCCTTCCTCCTTTCTCTTTCGTCTCTCCCTTTCCCCCACCCGCACTGTGTCATTAATTGTCCTCATATCAAAATAGAGTACATGGGATTCATGCTTCTCCATTCTTGTGATGCTTTACTAAGAATAATGTGTTCCACTTCCATCCAGGTTAACACAAAGGCTATAAAGTCTCCATTTTTTTAATAGCTGAATAGTTTTCCATAGTGTACATATACCACAGTTTGTTAATTCATTCCTGGGTTGGTGGGCATTTAGGCTGTTTCCACATTTAGGCACTTGTAAATTGAGCTACAATAAATAGCCTAGTGCAAGTGTCCTTATGATAAAGGGATTTTTTTCCTTCTGGGTAGATGCCCAGTAATGGGATTGCAGGATCAAATGGGAGGTCTAGCTTGAGTTCTTTGAGAGTTCTCCATACTTCCTTCCAAAAAGGTTGTATTAGTTTGCAGTCCCACCAGCAGTGTAAAAGT
>CAUYON010087217.1:0-23541 GCA_963573935.1 Arctocebus calabarensis
TGTTGGCTGCAACCAAAAAATGGCTGGGCATTGTGGCAGGTGCCTGTAGTCCCAGCTACTTGGGAGGTGGAGGCAGGAGACTTGCTTGAGCCCAGGAATTGGAGGTTGCTGTGAGCTGTGATGTCACAGCACTCTATCCAGGGTGACAGTTTGGGTCTCTGTCTCAAAAAAAAGAACATTTTGTGGTTCAGAATAACTTGATATATTCAGATCCACTGGATACATTTAGATTACTTACTGCAGAAAGACTTGATAACACAGTCACTAAAGCAAAACATATCTATATATAATTACTATTAAGGACATGTTAGTTGGTATAAAATATAATGCCACATGAAATGGGTGTGATTCTCATATAGCAATTTTTTATTGGTTAGAGTAAGAAAAGAAAATGGCCAGTAATGCACTTCTAGATGGATTATTTGAAGTGAGTCCATATATATATGTGTGTGTGTGTGTGTGTCGCCTGTGGCTCAGTCAGTAAAGCACAAGCCCCTTACACTGAGGGTGGTGGGTTCAAACCCAGCTCTGGCCGAACTGCAACAAAAAAATAGCCAGGTGTTGTGGCAGGTTCCTGTGGTCCCAGCTACTTGGGAGGCTGAGGCAAGAGAATCACCTAAGCCCAAGAGTTGGAGGTTGCTGTGAGCTGTGTGACCCCATGGCACTCTACCGAGGGCAATAAAGTGAGACTCTGTCTCTACAAAAACTATATATATATATATATGTATATGTATGCATTTTTTTTCAGACAGAGTCTTGTTCTGTTGCCCAAGGCTAGAAATCAGTGGCATCACCATAGCTCACAGCAACCTCAAACTCTTGGGCTCAAGTGATCCTCTTGCCTCGGCCTCCTGAGTAGCTGGTACTGTAGGCACCCACCATAACACCTGGCTTGTTTTTCTATCTTTAGTAGAGCTGGGGTCTTGCTCTTGCTCAGGCTGGTCTCAAACTCCTGACCTCAAGCAATCTACCCATTCTAGCCTCCCAGAGTGCTAGGATTACATGCATGAACCACCATATCCAGCCTGCATTTTGGTTTTAGAAACCAACCATTGAATATATCTTACAAAAGCCTATAATCAACAGAGTACCAAAAACCAAGAGTTAGGCATATAAACATTTCAAGGTTTCTATCTATCTCTATCTATTCTCATATCAGAACATAAAAAATTAAGAATTTACAAAATTCTCACCATCTCCTCCCATCTTTACAAATGCTACATGATGTTTTCAGTGACTATTAACATCAGAACTTGAGAAGGTACAGGAAGCATGCTTTTTTCAAATTCTTGTCCCCACACACAAGCATTATTAACATGGGACACTGTTCTCCTATTCCCTGCCCAAGCGCTTTATTTTACTGCATCTGTAATCATATAACTTTTTTCTTTTTTTTAATTTTTATTTTATTGTTATTTTTTTTTTTTAAGACAGAGCTGTCACCCTGAATAGAGTGCTATGGCATCACAGCTCACAGCAACCTCTAACTCCTGGGCTCAAGCGAGTCTCTTGCCTCTACCTTCCAAGTAGCTGGGACTACAGGCGCCCGCCACAACGCCCGGCCATTGTTTGGTTGAAGCCATCATTGTTGTTTGGCGGGCCCGGGCTGGATTCGAACCTGCTGGCTCAGGTGTACGTGGCTGGTGCCTTAGCCATTTGAGCCACAGGCGCCGAGCCATATAACTTTTTTCTAATGGCAAAATAGTTTGGGGGATCAAAAGTTTTCCCAAGTGCCTTAACATGCACAGCATTTGTAGACATTTTTAATAGGCTGAATGTTTTATAAAATAGTATTATGATTTATTTAACCATTTTCCTGCTGTTTAAATCTCTTCCCCTCCTCACCAACCCCCCTTGTAGGTAGTGTGTCTTTGGGTAACAGAGCCTTTTCTTTATTTAGGGTTCTGAGCCTTTTTGAAATGGATATTTTTTTAGCTTATCTGTCTGTTGCTGGGAATTTTTTTTTCTGAAGTCATTGAATAATAGAGTTAGAAGTGTCTTAAGAGATCATTTTAGTCAAACCACTCACCTAAAGTCTTCCAGCTCTGTTCAGTTATCTTTCTCTCATAATACAGCCTCTCAAGGTGAGTGTTCTCTCAGGCCACTTGGTGCCTTTACTTGCTACTCTTGGTTCTATTCTCTAGAGAAGAAGTTGGAAACTATACCTCATTCTTATCGACAAGTGGGTTTGAAGGATTCCCCACACTTTTTGTGATGGAGGAGATTGGCATGCATTTTGAACTCATTTTTATTTTTAATTAATTGTCAATAAGCTGAGTGAATAAGCTGTAAGTTCAAACCTATAATCCTGCCAATTTGGGAGGCCAAGGTAGAAGGATGGTTTGAGCTCAGGAGTTCAAGACCAGCCTGGGCAACATAGTGGGATCCCATCTCTATAAAATATTTAAAAAATAAGCCAGGTGTGGTGGCACCTGCCTGTAGTCTCCGCTACTCAGGAGGCTGAGGCAGGAGGATTGCTTGAGCCCAGGAGTTCAAGATTGCAGTGAGCTGTGACTGTGCCACTGCACTCCAATCTGGGTGATAGAGTGAAACCCTGTCTGTAAGAAAAAGAAATAATTATAATTGTCAACATTTAACAATTGACAACTACTATCTCATGTGTCCTCACTTATATGTAGGATGGTTATCAGAGGCAGGGAAGGGTACATGAAGTGGGTATGGTCAATGGGTGGACAAATAGATAGCTGGATATAATGAACAATATTTGATAGCACAACAAAGTGTCTATAATTAATAATAAGTTAGGTGGCTTGGCACCTGTAGCTCAGCAGCTAGGGCGCCAGCCACATATACCGGAGCTGGCAGGTTCAAATCCAGCCTGGACCTGCCAAGCAACAATGACAACTACAACAATAACAACAAAAATAGCCAGGCATCATGGCAAGCGTCTGTAGTTCCAGTTACTTGGGAGGCTGAGGCAAGAGAATCACTTAAGCCCAAGAGTTTGAAGTTGCTGTGAGCTGTGACACCACAGCACTCTACTGAGGGCAACATAGTGAGACTCTTTCTCAAATAATAATGATAATAATAATAATATTTGGGTATACCTTCAAATAACCAAAAGAGTAGAATTGAAATGTTCCTAACACAAAGAAATGATAAATTCCTGAGGTAGTGGATACACTAATTACCCCAATTAGATTAATTCATATTGTATGCCTATGTTAATACATCAAATGAACCCTATAAAGGTATACAACTATTGGCCTGGCACGGTGGCTCACACCTGTAATCCTAGCATTCTGGGAGGCAGAGGTGAGCAGATTTCTCAACCTCAGGAGTTCAAGACCAGCCTGAGCAAGAGCAAAACCCTATCTCTACTAAAAATAAAAAAACTGAGGCAGGAGGATCACTTGAGCCCAGGAGTTCGAGGTTGCTGTGAGCTATGATGACACTATGGCACACTAGCCAAGGTAACAGAGTGAGACTATATCTCAAAAAAAAAATATATATATATATAATTATTATGCATGCATAATAACTAATAAGGAAAAAAGAAAATAAATATATATTTTTTTATTTTGTGTGTGTGTTTTCTTTTTTTTTTTTTATTGAGACAGAATCTCACTTTGTCACCCTTGGTAGAGTGCCATGGTGTCACAGCTCACAGCGACCTCAAACTCTTGGGCTTAATCAATTCTCTTGCCTCAGCATCCCAAGTAGCTGAGGCGCCTGCCACAATGCCCAGCTATTTTTAGAGATGGGGGTCTCACTCTGGCTCAGGCTGATCTCAAACTCGTGAGTTCAGGCAATCCACCTGCCTTGACCTTCCAGAGTGCTAGGATTATAGGCGTGAGCCACCACGCATGGGCAGTATATATATTTTAAAAGATAACTACTGCCCGATGCCTGTGGCTCAATGGGCTAAGGCACCAGCCACGTACACCTGAGCTGGCGGGTTCGAATCCAGCCCAGGCCCACCAAACAACAATGATGGCTGCAACCAAAAAATGGCCAGGCGTTGTGGCAGGCGCCTGTAGTCCCAGCTACTTGGGAGGCAGAGGTATGAGACTCGCTTGAGCCCAGGAATTGGAGGCTGCTATGAGGTGTGATGCCACAGCACTCTATCCAGGGTGACAGCTTGAGGCTCTGTCTCAAAAAAAAAAAAAAAAAAAAGATAACTAGTAAAATATCTGGATTTCTAGCATTTCTTTAAAAATGGATGCTCTAGCAACTTTGGACTTGTTTTCCCACCTAACTGGGAATTGGGGTTATTTACTTTAGATAAGTGATTCAGTTTTTAGTTCACAGTCTCTACTTCACTCTGTTATCTTAAGCCTGTCCTGCTGTACTGGCATATGTAACTTCCTTGGCCCTTGTGGAATTTGAGTTTTGTACCTCTAGTCTGGAGCAATGGTGAATACCTTATTTTCTCCGGGATAACTCTCAAATTGTTTAAGGAAAATTAGATTGTCTTCTGTTCAGGCTAATTGTTCCTAACTTTTTTTTTTCTTTTTTTTGCTTAAGACCCTATTGCTTTCTGATCACACAGTTCACATTTTATAATTAGAAAATTGAAATTACAGATAACAGGCCAGGTGCAGTGGCTCATGCTTGTAATACCAGCACTCTGGGAGTCTGAGACGGGAGAATGGTTTGAGCTTAGGAGTTCAAGACCAGGCTGAGCAGGAGTGAGACCCCCATTTCTACTCCAAAAAAGTAGAAAAGTTAGCCAGGCATTGGGGTCACTAGTCCCAGCTACTCAGGTGGCCGAGGCAGGAGAAGTGCTTGAACCCGCAAGTTTGAGGTTGCTGTGAACTAGGCTGACACCACAGCACTCTAACTTGGGGCAACAAAGTGAGACTGTCTCAAGAAGAGAGAGAGACAGAGAAAGAAATTATGGTTAAGGTTTTATTCCCCAAAATTCTTTTGATGAGTACATATTACCTGTATTCTTCTCTCTTTAAATTTGGCAAAAACATATCATAGGTAAGCTTATGAATGAAAAGTGTGAACGCTCACTCACCTTAATGACTTCAGAAAGTTAAACAATGGCCACTTTTACAGATGATTTCTCACATTAGCAACTGGTATGGTGTCTATAGAGGATCCTGCATAGTAAGTATTTAATAAATATTTAACCTTTTTAATAGAAAAGCAGTATTTTAGATTTATCTCAGATAAATTGTGCTCAGCATCCCCAATTCTGCCAAATCCGTTGCTTGCTAATTCCTTCCCGTTTTATTTCCTCTAAAAGTTGACAGATATGTCTTCTTTTTCTTTCTCATCTTGTTATTAACTTCAAAGTATAAAACAAGGCCGGGCACAATGGATCACGCCTATAATCCCAGCACTTCAGAAGGTCAAGATGGGTGGATTGCCTGAGCTTAGGAGTTCAAGACCATCCTGAGCAAAGAGTGAAACCTCGTGTCTACTAAAAAAAGAAAAACTAGCCAGTTGTTGTGGCACACACCTGTAGTCCTAGCCAGTCGAGGCAAGGGGATTGCTTGAGCCTAAGAGTTTGAGTTTACTGTGAGCTATAATACCATAGCACTCTCCCCAGGGTGACACAGTGAGACTCTCTCAAAAAAAAACCACAACAAAGTATAAAACAAGATGCTACCCTCAGATAAAACCCCACCCTCATTTCCCAGCCTGATCTGAAAATTATCAGCATACTTTAGGCTTACACTCAGAATATATATGGCACCTATATTCAGATTAGATGGCTGATTAGACAATTTAGCCTGATGGTATAGTATCTTGCCCATGCTCTTCATCTTACCCGGAGCATTATCCGTTCACAGTGATCAGATTTACCTTTAAACTCGGTAGCAAATATCCTCCCCAAAAGCACATCCGAGACTTGTGTGTGTGTATTCTTTCAAGGTCCTTAACGTCACACAGACAGACTCTTACCACTGTCATTTGGACATATTTTTAAGACCTATTTTTGTTTGTGGTTTCCTGATGGTGGTCATGGCATTTCCTCCCTCACACCCTCTCAAACTTGATGTGATATGGATGTTAAAACAAAAAGCAGTTTGTGTAGACTGAGTACAGGCACAGCACAGGCTTGACAGCCCCTGGCAGAGTCAGGGGTGTGTTACTGATATGCCTTAAGTCTCAGAACCCAAAGGCTCTTACCCAGGTGGAGTGGAAACCAGTTCTACTGCTTAATGAGAACAGAGTTTAAGAGATCTTTTTTCTTTATTATTTTTTTCTTTTCTTTTCTCTTCCTCCCTCCCTCCTTTCCCTTCCTTCCTTCCTTATTTATTTGTTTATTTTTTTATGTTTAGACCTAGTCTCACCCTGTTGCTGTGGGCTGTGGCATCACCCTAGCTCATAGCCACTTCAAATTCCTGCCTTAGCCTCCCAAGTAGCTGGGACTATAGGTGGCCACCACAATGCCTGAATAATTTTTCTGTTTTTTTGAGTAGAGATGGGGTCCCAGCAGGACCAGGTTCTGTTCACTCCTGCTCTGACTGGTCTTGAACTCCTGAGCTCAAGCCATCCTCCTGTCTCAGCCCCTCAGAGTGCTGGGATTATAGGTGTGAGGCACTCTGCCTGTCCAAGAGATGTTTAAAAATGAAAAGTAATATAATAATGTTACATGCAATCAACAAAATATCTAATATTAGAGGACTAAGTGGAATCCTGTGCACCCATAAAAATGAGGTAGTAGCAATTGAGCCCAAAGCTCAGAGAGTAGTGCGCCAGCCACAAACACCGAAGTTGGCGGGTTTGAGCCCAGCCCAGGCCTGCTAAACAACAATGACAACTACAACCAAAAAATAGCTGGGTGTTGTGGCGGACGCCAGTAGTCCCAGCTACTCAGGAGGCTGAGGCAAGAGAATCGCTTAAGCCCAAGAGTTTGCGTAAACTGTGACACCACAGTACTTTACCAAGAGTGACATAGTGAGACTTTGTCTCAAAAATAAATAAACAAAATAAAATAAAATGAGGTCATAGATGAAGGTTTAATGGTGCAAACAAATGTTAGGATGTGCTAGGGAGAATCAAATTTTAAGTAAATACGTAGAATAAGAATAGTATACCTATTCTTATCTAAGCACAAATATATGTGTACAGTCATGTGTCACTTAACACTGGGGACACATTCTGAGAGGTGCACTGTCAAGAGATTTCGTGGCAGTGTGAACATCACAGGGTGCATGTACACAAGGCTAGGTGGCACAGCCCACCACACACCTGGCTGTGTGAAGCAGCAGAGTGCCACTCCTGAGCTGCTGACCTGCCCAGCCAATTATTGTGCTGCAGGCCGTGGGCCGCTGTAGCACCAGGGTAAGTATTCTGTATGTAAACATAGTCACACGTGGAACAGGGATGCTACAGCATTATAACTGCTGGAGCTGAGAGTTCACTGAGCACTTCTGTGGACCTGATTCGGTTCACCCAGCAGAGCCAGCAAGTTCAGCTGAGTCCAGGGAGAGGGAGAAATTAGAGGAGGCAGTGAGGCAGCAGAGACTCCAGTGTAGCACCAAAAAGTAGTACAGATTTTTTTTCTTTTTCTTTTTCTTTTTGAGACAGAATCTCACTTTGTCGCCCTCAGTAGAATGCTGTAGCATCACAGCTCACAGCAACCTCAAACTCTTGGACTTAAGCGATTCTCTTGCCTCAGACTCCCAAGTAGCTGGGACTACAGGTGCCCGCCATAATGCCCAGCTATTTTTAGAGGGGTTATCTGGCTCTAACTCGGGCTGATCTGGATCATGTGGGCTCAGGCGATCCGCCTGCCTCAACCTCCCAACGTGCTGGGATTACAGGCGTGAGCCACCTCACCCGGCCCCTTGTCTCTGTTTTATGGGGGCATCATTCATGTGCTAGAGGACATGGGTCACAGCTAGAACTTATATTTTGCAGGAATAATACCTACTTGGTTAACTAGGTCACACACACCCAAAATTTCTCTTTTAGCTTCAGGGCCCTTTCCAACTTTCTTGTCTGGAAGGGTGTTATCCTCTCCCACCTCCGGGTTAGCCCATCTAACGTCCTTTTACCTCCAATGGGTAACAGTGGCTACAAAGTCACTGGGAAACAGAAAGTTTTCAGCTCCATTATAATCTCATGGGACCACTATCTTCCGGCAGTCTGTGGTTGGCAGAAACATTGCCATGTGGCATGACTGTGTATACATGTGTTCCACGGTGAGCAGGTCTAGGCAAACCAACAGCTCAGGAAGCTGAGAGACAGCAGAAAGAGACTGGCAGATCCTGTTTCTCACAGAAGAAAGCATTTAATAGGGGCTTCCAAATAAAAGCCCACAGCTTGAGTAGCGGAAGCCCAGAAGAGATGGTGGCTCATGTTACTGCCCTCATCTCCACCCAGGGCTTGTAGGGAAGGAATGTGTAGGACCATTGAAGTCCACCCTTCAGGGAAAGGCAAGAATGCTATGTGAATCTGCCTAATGGCAGGATTTATGATCAAGGTTGTTTGGACGTAAGGACAGGATTTTTTTTTTAAAAAAAAAAAGACAGAATTTCACTTTGTCAACCTCAGTAGAGTGCTGTGGTGTCACAGCTCACAGCAACCTCCAGCTTTGGGGCTTAGGCAATTCTTTTGCCTCAGCCTCCCAAGTAGCTGGGACTACAGGTGCCCACCACAGCGCCCGGCTGTTTTTTTGTTGCAGTTTGCCTGGGGCTGGGTTTGAACCTGCCACCCTTGTATATGGGACCCATGCCCTACCCACTGAGCCACAAGCACCTCCTGTAAGGGCAGGATTTACAGTAACTGTAGATAAAGTAGAAATCTTACAGGCATTCCCAGAACCGGGGTTAACCTGAAGGCAACATGGTGGATTAGCATCCAAGATGGAGCTGCCTTAGCCTCACGTGTAGAAATGAGATGAAGGAATGAATATACATCAGAATATTTTAAATGGCTATAATGATTTAGCCAGTTATATTAATTTTATTCTATTTATCTGAATAATGATGATAGGTAATATTTTTATACAGCTTACTATATGCAAGGCACTGGTATATGTGTCCTACATACATTAGTTACATAAAAGCCATAAATATAACTCTAACAATAACTCATCTTGTGAGTTTTTAATAATTAAAAAGTGCTCTTTCCATAAGATAAAAAACATCTGAGAGTTGAGGTCGATGGATTACCTGAGCTCATAGGTTCGAGACCAGCCTGAGCAAAAGCAAGATCCCATCTGTAAAAAATAGCCTGGTGTTGTGGTGGTCGCCTGTAGCCCCAGCTACTTGGGAGGCTGAGGCAAGAGAATCACTTAAGCTCAAGAGTTTGAGGTTGTTGTGAGCTGTGACGCTATGGCACTCTACTGAGGGTGACAAAAGAAAATAAAAATAGAAGCACTGCTCAGAATGGTGGAAGTAACTGCCAGTAGAACAAAAGCAGACCAATGTTTTTCTTCATAAGCTTTTGTCCACAATGGATTTGTTGCTATGAGCATGCATTAACTTGATTTAAATAACAAGTATGTAGAAAAATAATACTTGTACTTGAGTATTTTTTCTTTTTTTTAATTTGAATTCCAACAGTGAAATACACAGAAAACGTAATTTTTTTATGTGGTTTAGCTAAAGTTCTTTTTGTTTTGTCACAGCAATATATATTCTACCAAAATATCTTAACAACAGTAAGAACATGAATGTATGCCTCCTGGGAGAAGCGGGGAGTTAGACAGTTTATAGGCATAGTTATAAGTGGGAAATTTCATTTAGTGCCATTTGTATGTTAAATTCATGAAAATTCCATTCCATTCTCTGTGTGTATGTGTGTGTGTGTGTGTGTGTGTATAAAAATTGTTCCAATTATTGGCCATTAAATAAAACAGCCACAACTCCAGAAGTTATGTCACGTTATTATACAGGGTGTCCATAAAGTTTGTGTGCAATTTACTATGTTAAATTACTTTAAATTGCACATGAACTTTATGGACACCCTGCACCTCCATCATGTTGCCTAGCATAGATTGCACGTGTTCCATTTTCTGTAAAGGGCAGATAGAAAATGTTTCCGGATTTGGGACAATCTGGTGTCTGTCACAACTACCCTACTACTGTAGCTTAAAGGTTATGTGGGTCAAATACCTAATAGAAACCCTGTTGAAATACAAGTTATATAATATAGGCTGCCACAGAAATAATTGTTCTGGTCTAAAAAAAGATCTTATGACTTTCACAGGAGGCACGGAGCATGCGCAACTTGGCTAACTCTGCCTGTTTTTCCCTTTGCAGATCTGTCCAACTCAATGGTCAAACTCTGAAGATGGTGGATGATCAAACCCTGCCAGCTTTGACAGAAAAACCTCTCCGCCCAGGAAGTTCACTGGGTTTGCCAGCTTTCTCATATGGATTTTTTGTGATAAGAAATGCCAAAGTTGCCGCTTGCATCTGAAAACCAAAGGCATATTCTAGCTCTGAGATTAAATTTTTCAAATGTATTTATTGCTAAGAGTAAAGCAACTCAAGCTATAGAAAGAAAGCAAGTGGATACATTACAAGTCAACTAGTAGGAACTTCAGAAACATTGGGACAATTCCAGCGCTAGATTTAGCACAGTATTATGATCTCTTTAAGTAGAACATTGCTAATAACAATAATAGCTAATACTACCTGGTGCCAAACACTATTCTTAGCACTCTGTATATACTATTTTTATCTAAGTTCATTAAAAATGTATATGAATGCTAACATGGCCAGAGGCAAATAAGTGAAGGATGTAATAATAGGTTTAAGAAAGAGCTTAGTTGTTTTTATTTTTAAAAATAGATATTAAACAATTGTCAGATTCTTTCCTTCATGGGCCATTTCTATAGACTCCCATGGGAAAAGATGTACTGCTAAAACCTTGAAAACTTCTTGTGAACATTGCAAATAGATAGAAGAAAAACTACCTCTTGCACCTTAGCAGAGACCTAGATTCAACTGCTGCTTTTTTCCCTCTGTTCTGTTGGCCTTTGTCAGAAATAATATGTGAGCGAGAAGAGATGGTTAAGAGGCACCCTACCAGCTCAGTAGGTAGGGCGCTGGCCACATACACCAAGGCTGATGGGTTCAAATATGGTCCAGGCCAGCTAAACAACAATGACAAATGTGACCCATTCGCCCCCCCAAAAAAAATAGCCAGGCATTGTGCCATGTGCCCATAGTCCCAGCTACTTGGGAGGCTGAGGTAAGAGAATTGCTTGAGCCCAAGAGTTTGAGGTTGCTGTGAGCTGTGATGCCATGGCACTCTACCCAGGGCAACAGCTTGAGACTCTGGTCTCAAAAAAAAAAAAAAAAAAGAAGAAGAGATGGTTAGATGTGATAGTATGAAAAAATGGTTCAGAGGGGAGAGATTATGTAAACTTCAAATGAAATTTAACAATGACTGTAGGCTCAACACCTATAGCTCAAGGGGCTAAGGTGCCAGCCACATACACCAGAGCTGGTGGGTTCGAATCCAGCCCGGACCTGCCAAACAACAGTGACAACTACAACCAAAAAATAGCCTGCATTGTGGTGGGCACCTGTAGTCCCAGCTACTTGGGAGGCTGAGGCTGAGAATTGCTTAATTCCAGGAGTTGGAGGTTGCTGTGAGCTGTGACACCTCGACACTCGACCCAGAGCAATAGCTTGAGGCTCTGTCTCAAAAAAAAAAAAAAAAAGAAAAAGAAAAAGAGATGACTATAAATGAAATTGATTTACTAAAAGGAAAAAGCGTAGAAAACATATAGTGTTCTGGCAGGCGCCTGTAGTCCCAGCTACTTGGGAATCGCTTAAGCCCAAGAGTTTGAGGTTGCTGTGAGCTGTGACATCACAGCACTCTACCAAGGGCAACATAGTGAGACTCTGTCTCAAAAAAAAAAAAATCTATTACTTTAAAGCCATCTGTTAATATTTACCTTTTCTCTACCTTTAGTTCTTGTTTCAGTTGGGAAGCTTTTGGCTGCAAGTAACATAAAAACCCTAATTCAGATAGCTTAAATGATAAGGAAATTTATAATCACACATAAGAAGTACAAGCAGAGCAGGCTTCAGCAACTCAGTATGTCACCAAGGATCCAGGTTCTTCCCCTTTCTGGTCTGTCGTCTTTAGTGCTGACTTCATTCACAGACTCTGGTAACATGATGGCTACAGCTGTTCCATGGACCCATTCAGACCTGGAAGCAACCAGATGAAGAAAATGAGTAATTCTTGTCTCCTTCACGGACTTGAAGAACTCTTCTTCATAGGTCCTCTTAGCAAATTTCTCATGGTGTCTCTTCAACTCTGTCTCACTTGTTGCCCTCAGTAGAGTGCCGTGGCATCACACCTCACAGCAACCTCAAACTCGTGGACTCAAGCAATCCTCTTGCCTCAGCCTCCCAAGTAGCTGGGACGAAAGGCAGCCACCACAACACTCGATTATTTTTTAGAGGTGCAGTGTTGCTCTTACTCAGCCTGGTCTCAAATCAGTGAGCTCAGGCAGTCCACCCGCTTCGGCTTCCCAAGTGCTAAGACTGCAGGCCTGAGCCACCAAGCCTGGCATCTCTTCAAGTCTTATTGGTCAGGATAGGGTCATGTGGCCATTTCCCCAATCACTGCCAATAACAATGAGATTCCGCTATTGTCTCTAAGTAATACTCCTTTGGAGTGGAGAATGTGTTGGTGGATCTACAACACTGAACATTACAGTTATGTGCTTTTTGCATTCTGATGACAGAATGTATAATTTTCCCCTAGACTTTAATCCACTGAAAGATTAATATTCTTTATATATATATATCTGCTATGAATATTATCTCAAATTTAAGTACATTTAAGGCCAGGCACAGTGGCTCATGCCTATAATCCTAGCACAACAGGAGGCTGAGGCAGGTGGAATGTCTTAGCTCGGGAGTTTGAGACCAGCCTGAGCCAGAGCAAGACCTCCTCTCTAAAAATAACTGGGCGTTGTAGTGGGCACCTGTAGGTCCAGCTACTTGGGAGGCTGAGGCAAGAGAATTGCTTAAGCCCAAGAGTTTGAGGTTGCTGTGAGCTATGATGCCATGGCACTCTACCAAGGTTGACAAAGTAAGACTCTGCCTCAGACAAAATAAAAAAAGAGTTTGAAGTGGCTGTGAGCAATGATGCCATGGTACTCTGCTGAGGGCAACAAAGTGAAAGTCTGTCTCAAAATACAAATTAATTAATTGATTGATTGATTTAAGTACATTTATAAGGAGCCTAAAGTTAAAATTTTGGATGCTTTAATACCCTTAACCTTTATATGTGGTTTTTATATTTTCACATTTGAAATAAAATAATTTTTAGAACCTTAATATTGCATTTTTTAAATAAAATAAAGCTTACAATTCCTCCATCTGGATGCCTTGTTTTCTTACTGCTTTGTTTATCCCTCTTACTTTTATTTGTCCTTTCAGGCTCCCCAGCACCAAAAGAATTGACCTTAAGGCTCGGCGTCTGTGGCTCAGCGGGCTAAGGCACCAGCCATGTACACCTGAGCTGGCGGGTTGAAATCCAGCCCGGGCCTACCAAACAACAATGACGGCTGCAACCAAAAAATGGCCGGGCGTTGTGGTGGGTGCCTGTAGTCCCAGCTACTTGGAAGGCGGAGGCAAGAGACTCGCTTGAGCCCAGGAATTGGAGGTTGGTGTGAGCTTTGATGTCACAGGCCTCTATCCAGGGTGACAGCTTGAGGCTCTGTCTCAAAAAAAAAAAAAAATTGACTTTAAGGAAAGGAGACCAGAGACCATTGGGCATAAACAGTGGTTCTTATCTTACCACAAAGATTAAATCAAGATTGAAGTCATCCTGTTTTCTTTTCCCTGTCCCCTTTGCCACTTAGAGGCCTAATTTCTTGGTTATATTATCATAACGATCTCCTAATTATTCATCCTGACTTTCCTTAACAGTTCTTAAATGGATCCCATTTCTTATAGGGACAGAATGTCTCACCTAAACCTGCACCTGCCTATTTCTTCAAGCCCAACTCTTTTCACTTCCTCCATGAATTCTCTTCTCCAACCACACACGAGTTGAGAAGTCTGAACATACATGCTCTTTAACCTTTTCCTATGTTTTGTGCAGCTCCTTTGAATCCTTTCACTGTGGCAAACTTTTTTTTTTTTTTTTGAGACAGAGCCTTAAGCTGTCACCCTGGGTAGAGTGCCATGGCATCACAGCTCACAACAACCTCCAATTCCTGGGCTCAAGCGAGTCTCCTGCCTCCGCCTCCCAAGTAGCTGGGACCACAGGCGCCACACGCCACAATGCCCAGCCATTTCTTGGTTGCAGCCGTGGTTGTTGTTTGGCGGGCCCAGGGGCTGGATTCGAACCCGCCAGCTCAGGTGTACATGGCTGGCACCTTAGCCCGTTGAGCCACAGGCACCTAGCCTGCCTGGCTATTTTATGTTCCAGTTGTCATTTGTTGTTTAGCAGGCCTGGGGCAGGGCTCGAACCCACCAGCCTCGGCATATGTGGCCATTGCCATAACCACTGTCCTACAGGTGCCGAGCCAATGCACATATTTTTAAAAAGGAAACTTTAAATCACTACTCCAAATAGAAATCCAATATTTTCCTGATGCATGTTTAAATAAATACATCACTACAAAAATGTTTTTAAAAAGTTATCCATTTATCGGCTCGGCGCCTGTGGCTCAATGGGCTAAGGCTCCAGCCACGTACACCTGAGCTGGCTGGTTCGAATCCAGCCCGGGCCTGCCAAACAATGATGGCTGCAACCAAAAAATGGCCGGGCGTTGTGGCAGATGCCTGTAGTCCCAGCTACTTGGGAGGCAGAGGCAAGAGACTCGCTTGAGCCCAGGAATTGGAGGTTGCTGTGAGTGTGATGCCACAGCACTCTATCCAGGGTGACAGCTTGAGGCTCTGTCTCAAAAAAAAAAGTTATCCATTTATCTACGAAAATCATTCAGATACTGAGTCTGGGGGAATACTTCTACTATTAACCTAAACACAGAGGGTTTGCGTTGGAAGTGGCTTTTCGTTTGTTCTTTGGAAGAGTGGCTTAACCTCAGTTTTCAGCCTCAGTTTTCTAAACTGTAAAATGGGAAGGAAGAGAACTATAGTACCATTTTGTAGGCTTGGGGAAAAGTCACTTACGAAATCTCTGATACTAGGCCCAGTTTCCTCCTACTCTGAGCGTAGCTCTGAGAAATGAGAGTAAGTGAACAAGAACCTTTATGGATCATTAAGGGTTTTGGTGTGGTCTTGTTTTGACCCCTGCAGCATTCTATGAGGTAATCAAGAGATGAATTTGTATACCCATTTTACATATGAGTAGACCAAGACTACTAAAATAAGAAGTGGCAGACTTGGAACTTGAATACCCCCAGGATTTTTTTTTTTTTTTTTTTTTGAGACAGAGCCTCAAGCTGTCACCCTGGGTAGAGTGCTGTAGCATCACAGCTCACAGCAACCTCCAATTCCTGGGCTCAAGTGAGTCTCCTGCCTCTGCCTCCCAAGTAGCTGGGACTACAGATGCCCGCCACAATGCCCAGCCATTTTTTGTTTGCAGCCACCATTATTGTTTGGCGGGCCGGGCTGGATTCGAACCCGCGAGCTCAGGTGTACATGGCTGGCGCCTTAGCCCGTTGAGCCACAGGTGCCGAGCCACCCCCAGGATTTTTTTACTGTACCACAGTGCATCAGTGGATGAGAAATGCCCCAGGAACTGAATCCTAGTAGGAGCTCAGAGGAGACAATGACCAAGGATAGCTTCTTGGGCGAGGTCTAGGGGGTTGGAACCAAGCCCATGTTTGTGATCCCAAAGCTTCTATTTCTGACCCAACACTGAATGAGGATGGGATCTGGTGATAGAGGGGGGAAAAAAAAAGGGAACTGATTGAAGGGGTGGGGGTGGTAGTTTTAATCCAAAGACTGCAATGGATTAAAAGCCTAAAAGAAAGTTGAGATCAGTCCTGCTCATTCCAGGCTGCTGGGCCTTTGCAACAACTTCTCTTATGTGGTGATGCTAAGTGCTGCCCATGACATCCTTAGCCAGGAAAAGGCACCTGGGAATCAGAGCCACGTAAGTGACCCCCGCCACCACCCTGGTTAGGCCCTGTGCGAAGATGAGAGACTCACCTTGGGGCAGAGGCCTCCTTGACAAGCTCATAGAATGGAGTGGCCTAGGAGTGGGACAAGGGGGTTAAAGTTCCTAGTCTCTCAGACCCTCAGAGCAGGAATGGCCTTTAAGAGATAAAATGGATACCAGTTTGCAAGCTAAGATGTCAGCTGGAAGGGACCAGGATCTTTGGCAGGGTTTATTACCCTAGGTCCTATAGACATTTTGGGCTGACTGAGACTTTGTTGTTACCTATGAATTGTAGAATGTTTAGCAGCATTCTTGTCTTCTACCTGCTAGATGCCAGTAGCACACCCCATGGCTGCCAGTTGTGACAATGAAAAATGTGTCCAGACATTGCCAAATGTTCCTTGGGGAAGTGAAATTGCCCTTGGTTGAGAACCACTTGTCCATGGGGCATGTCCTATCCAAGGGGAGCAGCTGTCATCTTCCAGGTCCAACAGTGAATTTGTCCATAATCAGATTTTCTTTTCTTTTTTCTTTCTTTCTTTATTTTATTTATTTATTTATTTGAGACAGAGCCTCAAGCTGTCACCCTGGGTAGAGTGCTGTGGCATCACAGCTCACAGCAACCTCCAATTCCTGGGCTCAAGCGAGTCTCTTGCTTCCGCCTCCCAAGTAGCTGGGACTACAGGTGCCCGCCACAACACCCGGCCATTTTTGGTTGCAGCCATCATTGTTTTTTGGCGGGCCCGGGCTGGATTCGAACCTGCCACCTCAGGTGTACGTGGCTGACGCCTTAGCCCATTGAGCCACAGGCGCCGAGCCTGTTTATTTATTTTTTGGTAGAGTGCTATGGCATCACAGCTCACAGCAACCTCAAACTCTTGCGCTTAAGCTAGCACTTCTCAACCTGTGGGTCACGATCCCTTTGGGAGTTGAATGACCCTTTCACAGGGGTCGCCTAAGTACATCCTGATATCAAATATTTACATTACAATTCATAACAGTAGCAAAATTATGAAGGAGTAACGAAAATAATTTTATAGTTGGAGGTCACCACAACATGAGGAACTGTATTAAAGGGTTGTGGCATTAGGAAAGTTGAGAACCACTGGCTTAAGCAATTCTCTTGTTTCAGCCTCCCAAGTACCTGGGACTACAGGCATTGCCATAACACCCATCTATTTTTTTGTTGCAGTTGTCATTGTTGTTTAGCTGCCCTGGGCCAGGTTCAAATCCACCAGCCTTGGTGTATGTGGCTGGCACTGTAACCACTGTGCTATGGGCGCTGAGCCAAGAATCAGATTTTCTAGATGCCTGAATTTATATGTGAAAGCTCTTAAATATGTTACCTAAACACAGTCTGCTTCCAGGACTATTTTGGCTTAGGGCCATGAGTTTGAGACTTAGATGGAAATCTCTCTCCACTGTACATGTAGAGAAATTGAGGTCCTGAGAGAGCAGGGCTGATCTAAAGCTATCCTTCAAATTAAGACAGAGCTGGGATTTGAGCCAGGCACTGTTTGTCTAACCTCCTGCCTCTCTGGGTGAAAGACTTTCTCCTCTTCTACCAGGTGCACCCAAGCCCAGCACCCATACCTCACAATAGTTCATCTCGATTTGACTGCAACCCTGTCTCCACAGCTGTACGTACTCCTCTGTCCTTTCCCAGCCCCGGCCCTCTGGTCTGTAGACCCCACCCTTGACCCGTTAGTACCTAGCTGGCACCGTAGAGAAATGACAAAAATAATTAAGAACACCATTTACTGAGCCCTTTCTGTGTAAAGCGTGTATTAGCTCATTAGATCCACACAACAGTCCTATGAGCTAGGCACTGCAATCATTCCCATTTTTCAGATGAGGAAGTTGAGAGTCGGAGGATATAAATGCTTTGACACCTAAGGAGCAGCAGAACTGGAACTTGATCTGACTCAGATCTGCCTGACTTAGAGCCTGTGTTTAGAGGAGGCTTAATTAGCCAACTCCCACCTCTCCTTAACCTCCCAGAGTTGGGAGGGTTGTCTCTGGGAAGGTCTGGGGTCTCACTCTGTTCTCCTGTCCAGGCGGTGCTCCTGGCAGACATCCTTCCCACCTTTGTCATCAAATTAGTGGCTCCTCTTGGCCTTCATCTGCTGCCCTACAGGTCTGGGTAGGGGTGGGGGGAGGAAAGGTATGTGGGGGCTGAGTGTGGGGAGGCTTGGAGAGCAGAAGAGGAGGTGGGAGTGTTGGGGGGGTGGGAGGGTTGCATGGGTGGAGGCTAATCTTTCCCTCCCTGTCCTTCCTCACCTCAGCCCTCGGGTTCTCGTGAGTGGGCTTTCTGCTGCCGGGAGCTTCATCCTGGTTGCCTTTTCTCATTCAGTGGGGACCAGCTTGTGTGGTGAGTGTGCAATTCTGTGTCAGGTGGGGGCCCAGAGGAACACAGCAGAGCCTTTGTGGGAAGGTGGTCTCCCCAGCTTCTCAGAGGAAAGGGGTTATTTCTGTAACTCTTGGAAGCCTGCTAGGGCTGTCACAAGTAGGAGATCAGAGAGGAAAGCAGGTTGGAGGGGCAGGTGGTGAAGGAGATGGGAAGAATGGGTGGATTGGATGGAAACTGAGGCGAACAAAGTCACTAAGACTCTGTGATAGGCTCAGTGCCTGTAGCTCAGTGGTTAGGGCACCGGCCACATACATCAAGGCAGGCAGGTTTGAACCCAGCCCAGGCCTGCTAAACAACAATGACAACTCCAACAACAGCAAAAAAGCCGGGCATTCTGGCAGGTGCCTATAGTACCAGCTACTTGGGAGGCTGAGGTAAGAGAATCGCTCAGGCCCAAGAGTTGGAGGTTGCTGTGAGCTATGATGCCATGGCACTCTACTGAGGG
Source organism: Arctocebus calabarensis (assembly GCA_963573935.1). Classification (NCBI taxonomy): domain Eukaryota; kingdom Metazoa; phylum Chordata; class Mammalia; order Primates; family Lorisidae; genus Arctocebus; species Arctocebus calabarensis. Next base: position 18,834 of record CAUYON010087217.1, read on the forward strand.
CGACATAGTAACACAGTGAGACTTGGTCTCAAAAAAAAAAAAAGACTATGATAGCTGGGGGGATGTCAAGGTTAAGTTCTTTCTCCTGGTCCTTTAACTGAGTAGATAGAAATACTGTTCTCCGTGAGACAACATGAGGAGGAGGACGTTGGCTCTGCTTCAGATCTGGAACCCATCCTATCCAAGGGATCTGGTTTTAGTTCCTCTGAGCTGATGCAGAAGAGGCCATGGTCAAATACCTTGGGGGATTGGGGCTGTTGAGGAAAGGCTAGGTATGGCCACCTCTGTGCTTGTCCTCCTCCCAGGTGTAGTCTTGGCTAGTATCTCCTCAGGCCTGGGGGAGGTCACCTTCCTCTCACTCACTGCCTTCTATCCCAGGTAAGCAGCTGGAACAAGGTCTGCGGGAGAGGCTGGCCCACTTCTGGCTTGGGTCTTCCTGAGTATTCCTGTATTCTCCTCCTCAGGGCTGTGATCTCCTGGTGGTCCTCGGGTACTGGGGGCGCAGGGCTGCTGGGGGCACTGTCCTATCTGGGCCTCACTGAGGTTGGCCTCTCCCCCCGGCATACCCTGCTGTCCATGCTGGGTATTCCCGTCCTGCTGCTGGCCAGGTGAGCTACCCTGAGCTGGGAGGAAGAAAGAGTTGAGGCCAGAGAACTTGATCATGATGCCTGTCTTCAGATCCTTACCACCTTGCTGGGAGGACTCTGGTAGCTCTAGGTTTGAGTCCCAGAGCTGCCACTTGTTAGCTGTGTGGAGTTGGACAAGTCACTTCACCTCCCTGACCCTCAGTTTCCCCATATCTCAAGTGCCAGTAGTTCTCCTTGCTTTCCTGTGAGATGATGAGTGTGACACATTCAGCACAGTGTGGTTCCTAAGATGATTTGAAGTAGGAAAACAGTGGACTTGTTTTGTTAGTTCTGTGTATATTTTTATGTGTAGGAGGAAACAATTTGAACTAGCCAATCAAACCTATGCCTTCACATATTATTGCTTAGGATAAGGCCAAGTAGAAAAAGTGAGCCAATTCAAAGAAATGTTAAGCAAAAAATATGTACAGGAGGAATGTGGATATGGCGGATAACATGAAGCGTAGAATAAATTTAGTGGCTAGAATTTGGGAAATTCTGGCCTATCACAAAGTGAACATATAATTAATGGTAGCTGGAGCAATTATTAGAATTAAAATGACAAGAAAACAGAATTGACTCTCCTGGTATGAGACCCCAGTCAGACAAGGGCCTTGGGTGGGAACCACAAGGAGAGAAATTCAGAAATTTAGCCCTGAAGACAAAAGCATTTTTCCACAATTTGAGCTCTCCAGCACAGAGTGGGTGCCTTAGAGGGAGTGAGCTTCCTATCTTTGGAAGTATTCAGATGTGGAGGAGAGTGGCTAAAAGGGTCTCTGGGGTCCCTTCCAGCCCAACAACGGCCCTTTGACCTTGTCTTCATCTTTCCCCAGCTATTTTTTACTGCTCACATCTCCTGAGCCCCAGGACCCTGGAGGGGAAGAAGAGGCAGAGACAGCAGCTCGGCAGCCCCTGATAAGCACCGAGGCCCCAGAGTTGAAGACAGGTAGGAGACACAGACCCTCAGAGAAGTCAGGTTTTCTCTCTGGATTTTAGGTTTTTCCTCTCTACAATGAACATAGTCAAGAGGCAAAGAGGGTGGGTGTCTGGGTTATAGGAAAAGCTTTTACATGCTCAAGAAATACTTGCCAAGTACTTGGCTGTGTGCCAGGCATTCCATTCACTGAAGGAACAGCAAATGTTAAGGCTGAAGGTGGAAATAAGCTCAGATGTTCTAGAAACAGAGAAGGGCCCGTGAGGATGGGCAGAGTAGGCAGTTGGTGGACCACTGTAAAGAGGTGGCACCTGGTTTAAGGTTTTTTGTGTTTTTTTTTTTGAATTGTGGTAAAATATGTACACAATAAGAAGTTTACCATTTTAACCATTTTTAAGTATAGAATCCAGTGGCAATTTAGTCCATTCCCAGTGTCGTGTTGGCTGATTAATCCCGGCACACCAGCACCCCTCCGCTGAACCTTTCAATGTGAAAACTTCATCTGCCCTTTTTTCCCTGCTCCCCTGCAGGCTCCAGCTCGGACCTCTCCCTTCAGGAAAGGTGGACTGTGTTCAAGGTTTGGATGGTGGCAGTGGTGTGTCCCCTACGGGTAGCGCCCACATTTCGGCCTTCCACTTACATCCTCTGACTCTTCCAGAGCCTGCTGAAATACATCATCCCCTTGGTCTTGGTTTACTTTGCTGAATATTTCATCAACCAGGGCCTTGTGAGTAAGGGGTGCAGGGAGGGCTGTGGAGGGAGCAATCAGGTTGGGACCCACATATCCTTGTCCATCTCCACCTATTTGGTTTTTGCTGTAGTTCGAGCTCCTCTTTTTCCGGAACATATCCCTGAATCACGCTCAGCAGTACCGCTGGTAGGAGGAGTGGGGTAGGGGGGCTTCCCTGCCCTGTAGGCACCCAGGGTTAGGGGAAGGGGAGAGTGGGCAGGTGCCCAAAGGAAGTCCCTCCTATTCCCTGCCCCCACCTCAGGTACCAAATGTTATACCAGGCTGGTGTCTTTGCCTCCCGCTCTTCTCTCTCCTGCTGTCGCATCCGTTACATCTGGGCCCTGGCAGTGCTGCAGGTATCAAGCCCCTGCCCTTCACCCTCATTCCTCACCCCCTCCCACTTTGGCTCCCAGCTTCTCCAGGCCCTGCTGCTTCCCTCCCTCAGTGGGAAGTATTCACTGTACACTGTCATTTGTAAGCATGGGGAAACCAAAGGCCAGTAAAAAGTTTAGCCTCAGGAGCCAAGCAAATCTAGGTGCAAATTCCAGCTTCTGTGCTCAGCATCTGTGTAACTTAGGGCACATCTCTGAACCTTTCTGAGCTTCAGTTTCCTCTCTGTAAATCTGGTGTAGCCAACATCTGTTTCTCCGGGTAGCTATAAGAAGTAGAGATGAGGAAAAGAAAGAGTAAGGTTTTTGTATACTGTTTTAATCAGAAGCATTGTTTAGTGATTATTTGCACAAGCACCATGCAGAGTGACAGCCTTTCAAATAATGTTTCTAACTATAAGAAAATGTACAATTCTTTTATTCTGCATGGTTAATTATAATAGAATCAGTGACATTCTAGTCAATGGGTTATTAATCTCACAGCTGGTGAGCAATGTTTACTACCCATGGCAAAACAGTGGTCCACAGCACAAACACCCTTCCCTGCAAAAGTGTTGACAAAGGAGTTTCACATAATCAGCTTCCATTGTTTCAAGGTTATAAGTCCATAGCCCCTGAAGGTAATTGTTAAAATAAACCTTCAACTATTAGAGGCAAGACCATTGTTCTTAAAACTTCAGAACTCAATTCCATAGTAACAAGTTACAGAATAACTACTGACTACACTTTCATGTTAAGGTAAAAGCTGTAAAAGCACGTAAATGCCCTCTGCCCTTCTTGCTTATTTATTTAAGCAGTACTGTCAGCCCAGGGCTTATACCAACAAAGTCCCAAAATGTCATATCGATAATCTGTAACTCATGCTTCTTCTAGATGCCACTTAAGAGTATAGCTTATGTAATTTTTTATTTAAATTATTATAGGTACATTACAGAATGTTTTTATACAGATATATAATGTGGGCTTGGTGCCTGTGGCTCAACGGGCTAAGGCACCAGCTGCATACACTAGAGCTGGTGGGTTTGAATCCAGCCCAGGCCCGCCAACCAACAATGACGGCTGCAACCAAAAAATGGCCGGGCGTTGTGGCGGGCGCCTGTAGTCCCAGCTACTTGGGAGGCTGAAGCAAGAGACTCGCTTGAGCCCAGGAATTGGAGGTTGCTGTGAGCTGTGATGCCATAGCACTCTATCCAGGGTGATAGCTTGAGGCTCTGTCTCAAAAAAAAAAGAAGATATATAATGTGAATTGATCAAATCAGCGTAATGAGGGTTTCATCACCTCAAGCGTTTATCATTTGTGTTAGGAATGTTCCAATTCTATTCTTAGTTATTTTAAAGCTCACCATTAACTTATTGTTAACTATAGTCTTAGCTGTGATTTTAACCAAATCTGTTTTGTAGAGTTAGGGCTTATTTATTTCCATTACAGAAAACACCTAGCCTAATGCAGCAGAGAAAGTATTGGGAGTGTTTCACTTGTCACAAAAGTGTTACCAGGGTGTGCGCTTTTTGTTTGTTTGTTTTTTAAGAGACAGAGTCTCACTTTATCATCCTCAGTAGAGTCCTGTGGCATCACAGCAACCTCAAACGCCTAGGCTTTAGGCAATTCTCTTGCCTCAACCTCCCAAGTAGCTGGGACTACAGGCGCCCATCACAACATCCTGCTATTTTTTTGTTGCAGTTTGGCCAGGGCTGTGTTCGAACCCGCCACCCTCAGTATATGGGGCCGGAGCCCTACCCACTGAACCACAGGCACCGCCCAGGGTGTGTGCTTTTTTTTTTTTTTTTTTGAGACAGAGCCTCAAGCTGTCACCCTGGATAGAGTGCCATGGCATTACAGCTCACAGCAACCTCCAATTCCTGGGCTCAAGCGAGTCTCCTGCCTCCGCCTCAGGTGCCTGCCACAACACCCGGCCATTTTTTGGTTGCAGCCGTCATTGTTGTTTGGCGGGCCCAGGCTGGATTCGAACCCGCCAGCTCAGGTGTACGTGGCTGGCGCCTTAGCCCGTTGAGCCACGGGCGCCGAGCC
>CAUYON010087220.1:0-25075 GCA_963573935.1 Arctocebus calabarensis
GGGCACCTGTAGTCCCAGCTACTTGGGAGGAGGAGGAGGCAGGAGACTCACTTGAGCCCAGGAATTGGAGGTTGCTGTGAGCTGTGATGCCACGGCACTCTATCCAGGGTGACAGCTTGAGGCTCTGCCTTAAAAAACAAAAACAAACAAAAAAAACAAAACAACTCTTAAAAGACTTTGGGTCATGGTGGGTGGGGGCACACGTGTTTCAGTCAAGGGACCATGGCCTGCCTTTTGTTAATATTTATCTTCATTAATTTGCCTATAGCCCCAGGCAATTTTAGATCAGACTTGCCATTGTAATCTTTGACTTCTGATTTTTTTTTTTTTTTGAGACGAGGTTTAGCTTTATTGCCCAGACTGACCTCTAACTCCTAGCCTTAATGATTCTCCCTGCCTCCCAAAGTGCTGGGATTACAGGCTTGAACCACCATACCCAGGTGCCTTCTGATTTTTAATAAAAAATTCATTCAAACTGGGATACATAGAGCAAACGTGTTTGAAGGCCTTTAATGTTGGGCTGCTTTTCTGCTCTTTGAGATAGTATCATATTAAGATATTTGCTTTAACCTCATCAATGTCCACTTTTTTGTTTTTTTTATTTTTTATTTTTATTTTTGAGACAGAATCTCAAGCTGTTGCCTGGGGTAGAGTGCCGTGGTGTCATAGCTCACAGCAACCTCCAACTCGTGGACTCAAATGATCCTCTTGCCTCAGTTTTTCTATTTTTAGTAGAGATATGGTCTTGCTTTTGTTCAGGCTGGTCTCAAACTCGTGAGCTCAAGCAATCCACCCGCCTCCACTTCTCAGAGTGCTAGGATTTTAGACGTGAGCTATCACACCTGGATATTTGTTTTATTTTTTGTTTATTTTTTTGAGACAGAGTCTCACTCTGTTGCCCTGTAGAGTGCTGTAACATCATCGCTCCCAGCAAACTTCAAACTCAGCCTCAGCCTCAGTCCCCAAGTAGCTGGGACTATAGCTATTACACCTTGCTAGCTTTTCTATTTTTTGGAGAGACAGGGTCTCGCTCCTGCCTAGGCTGGTCTTGAACTCCTGAGTTAAAGCAATCTAAGCAATCTACCCACTTCAGCTTCCAAAAGTGCTAGGATTATAGACGTGAGCCACTGCACCCAGCCCATTTATTTTCTTTTTTTCTTTTTTTTTTCCTTCACTTTTTGGCCAGGGCTGGGTTTGAACCTGCCACCTCTGGCATATGGGGCTGGTGTCCTACTCTTTTGAGCCACAGGCGCTGCCCTTTTATTTTATTTCTTAATAACAGCTAAAGATTTCCAGCTTGCTGAGACAAGTCTTATAACATACCCCTTTCTTTTATTTCTTTGTCTCTTATTCACCTTATTTCTTTTTATTTTCTGAGATAGAGTCTCACTTTGTTGCCCAGGCTGGAGTGCAGTGGCTATTGATAGGTGCAATCTCACTTCAGATCAGCTTGGGAGTTGTGACCTGCTCCGTTTCTTACCTGGGCTGGTTCCCCCCTCCTTAGGCAACCAGCCATCAGCTGGCCACCAGCTTCTGGGAGGTCACCACGTTAGTGCTGAACTTAGTGTGGATACTCAATCAGCATCGTCCACTACAGCCCCAAACCAGACTCAAACGATCCTCCTGCCTTAGCCTTCCGAGTAGCTGGGATTACAGGTGAGCCACCACGAAGTCCAGCATTCACCTTATTTCTTAATAATTGCTTAAAAATTGTCCAGAAGCTTCCTTTGACTCTTCCCTCTGCTTTTCCTTGTGGTTAATTAACTTGTGTTTTTATTAGTGCCTGTAAGGTCCACGAGGGGAAGCTGAGATAGCAACTTTAATAAAGCTTCTTGGACTGTTAGCTTCATTTTGCAGCAGTAAGGATGCATGGGCAGCCTATGCAGAGGGACCCTTTACCCACAGCATGTATGGTGACCTGCGTAATGGGGATGCTCCTGGTGAGTATCTTGGTCTTCATGAAGCCGGTCCCATCCGCTTCTGTGCTGTTCCGATGGCATGTATGGGGGAGGGGGGCAGTCCTCCTTCTCAGGGCCTGTGGCTTTTTCCATCCACCCGGTTGGCTGTTTCCTGGGGAATGACCTCCTGGGTCACTCATGCTGTCTGTGATTGTTCCTTAGCAAGCTGTGGGACCTGGAGCCACCAAAATATGCTCTTCCACTCTGAAGCATTTATATCAAAGTCACTACCCCTGAATTTGTTACGCTTGCCATCCATTTTAGTAAAGATTCCTCAGGAAGCTTTGCCAACCTATAAAATAGAACAATTTCATCATACTGTAGCCCTTGCTGCAGTAGTTTCTTGGTTTTGTCCTTCCTTCGCGTTGATGGGCTTCTTGGTGACCGGAGGGCTTGGGCCAGAGGGCTTTATTTATTATCTGTTGTCTCTGCATGATTTTTCCCTTAAAGGGCAACTCTGAAGAAGCTCGGACCATCTGAAATCTGAGTTTGGTCCAGCATGAAGGTGTGATTCAGGCTCCCTTTGGCTTTCATTTTAGCTTTGTCAGATAACAATACCAAGGCATCGTGTATTTTGCTATTTTCTCATGAGTTTCCATTTCCTTGTGGATCCAGTGAATGAACTCCCCAGGAGCTGATCCTCCTCTAAATTCCACTGGTGACTTTGACCTTTGGTGACTGATTGCTGCACACCTGCGACTCTGGACCACAAGTGACCACATGACCACCCCAGAATTAAAGGGTCTTCTTTCCTTGCTCTTTTGTCTTTTCTCTTCTGAAACTGTGTGTTTCCCTGAGTCTGGGTCGTTGTAGCAAATCCTGTTTTTGATGCCAATTCTAAAAGACACAAAAACGGCCAGATGCATTGGCTCATGCCTGTAATCCTAGCACTCTGGGAGGCTGAGGCAGGTGGATTGCTTGAGTTCAGGAGTTTGAGAGCAGCCTGAGCAAGAGTGAGACTCTGTCTTTGGGCGGCGCCCATAGCTCAGTGGGTAGGGCACCTGCCCCATATACCAAGGGTGGCGGGTTCAAACCCGGCCCCAACCAAATGGCAAAAGAAATAGCTGGGCCTTGTGGTGGGTGCCTGTAGTCCCAGCTACTTCGGAGGCTGAGACAAGAGAATCACCTAAGGCCAAAAGCTGGAGGTTGCTGTGAGCTGTGATGCCATGGCATTCTACCAAGGGTGACAAAGTGAGACTCTGTCTCTTAAAAAAAAAAGACTCTGTCTTTATGAAAAATAGAAAAAGCTGGCTGGGCGTAGTGGCAGGTTCCCCTAGGCCCAGCTACTTGGGAGGCTGGGACTGGGAGGCAAGAGGATCACTTGAGCCCAAGAGTTTGAAGTTGCTGTGAGCTATGAGGCCATGGTACTCTACAGAGGGCAAAAATTGAGACTCTGTCTCAAAAAAAAAAAGAAAAGAAAGGACAAAAACCCGGTTTTTTCTCTCTACTCAACAGAGAACATTTCTGTGGCCAGATATATGGTGGTTTTCCATACCATAAACCAAGCAATTATTCAGCAGACATCAACTAGATACAGCATACCTAGGGAATATTGTGGGTTTAGTTCCAGACCATCAAAATAAAGAGAATATGGCAATAAAGTGAATCCTGTGAAGTTTTTTATTGCTAAAAAATACAAATGATCATCTAAGTCTCCAGTGAGTTGTAATCTTTTTGCTGGTGGGGGGAGGTGGTCTTGCCTTGTATTGATTGACAGCTGCTGACTGATCAGGGTGGTGGTTGCTGAAGGTTGGGGTGGCTGTGGCGATTCTTAAAATAGGACCACAGTGAAGTTTGCCACAGTGATTGATTTTATAAAAGCTTTCTCTGTAGCATGCGATGCCATTTGATACCATTTTACCTACAGTAGAACTTTTAAAATTGGAGTCAGTCTTCTCAATCCCCGCCAGTGTGTAATTAAGTTTATGTAATATTCTAAATCTCGTGTTGTCATTTCAACAGTGTTCACAGCATCTTTGCCAGGAGAAGTTTCCATCCCTGAAAAACACTTTTTTTTTTAACTTATCTGCAATAAGCTACTCCTCATTTGTTCCATCAATGTTATCATGAAATTGTAGTGGTTCAGTCACATCTTCAGGCCCCACTTCTAATTTTAATCCTCTTGCTGTTTCTACCACATCTCCAGTTACTTCCTCCACTGAAGTCTTGAACTCTCAAAGTCATTCATGAAAGTTGGAATCAGCATTTTCCAAACCTATGTTAATGATGATAGTTTGACCCCCCTCTCGAATATCATGAATGTTCTTTTTTTTTTTTTTTTTTTTTTTTTTTGAGACAGAGCCTCAAGCTGTCATCCTGGATAGAGTACCATAGCATCACAGCTCACAGCAACCTCCAATTCCTGGGCTCACGCGAGTCTCCTGCCTCTGCCTCCCAAGTAGCTGGGACCACAGGCGCTCGCCACAACGCCCGGCCGTTTTTTGGTTGCAGCCGTCATTGTTGTTTGGAGGGGCCCTGGGCTGGATTTGAACCCGCAAGCTCAGGTGTAGGTGGCTGGTGCCTTAGCCGCTTGAGCCACAGGCACCAAGCTGTCATGAATGTTCTTTATGATTTTTTTTTCTTTTTTGAGACAGAGTCTCACTATGTCGCTCTCAATATAGTGCTGTGGCATCAGAGCTCACAGCAACCTCAAACTCTTGGGCTCAAGTGATCTCTTGCCTCAGTCTCCCAAGTATCTGGGACTACAGGCACCTGCCACAATGCCCAGCTATTTTTAGAGATGGGGATTTTGCTCTGGCTCAGGCTGGTCTTGAACCTGTGAGCTCAGGCAATCCACCTGTCTCTGCCTTCCCGAGTGCTAGAATTATAGGCGCGAGCCACCACGCCCAGCCCATATCATAAATGTTCGCAATTGCATATGGAATGGTGAATTGTTTTCATCTGGTTTTCAATTTACTTTTCCCAGATCCATCAGAGGGATGACTATGTACAGTGGCTATAGCCTTGCAAAAAGGTATTTCTTAAATTATAAGGCTTGATAACGATACTCTTTGATTCATGAGCTGTAGAGTGGATATTGTGTCAACAGGTATGAAAACAACATTAATCTCCTCGTCCATCTCCATCAGAGTTCTCCACCAGATACATTGTAAACGAGTGGTAATATTTTGAAAGAAATCTTGTTGTCTGAGCAGTAGATTTCAACAGCAGGCTTAAAATATTCAGTAAACCGTGTTGTAAACAGATGTGCTGTCATCCAGGCTTTGTTGTAACATTAATAAGGCGCAGGCAAAGTAGATTTAGCATAACGATTAAAGGCCCTGGGATTTTCAGAATGGCAAATGAGCACTGACTTCAACTTAAAGTCAGGAGGTGCATTAGGCTCTAACAAGAGAGTCAGTCTGTCCTTTGCAGCTTAGAGGCTGGACATTGACTTCTCTCCAGCTGTGAAAGTCCCAGATGGCATCATCTTCCAATAGGATGCTTTTGGGGGGGGGGAGGTGGCATTGAATAATTGTTGTTTAGTGTAGCCACTGTCATCAATTATCTCAGCTAGAATCCTCTGCAGAACTTGCTCGGGGTTAGCACTCAACTGCTTCACCTTACACTTTATATTTCAGAGCTGACCATTTCCTGGGATCTGGGGAGTCCTTTAACCTTCCCAGGTGCTTTCATTTTGGAAGTATTAGTCTGATAGAAAGCTAGGTATACACCACAGCCCAGCATCATGGCAACGAGTGCTATTTAAAAGAAATAAGACATGAAATCCAAGTTTCCGCTTGTGAATTTTGGGTTCGATTAACTTACCCTTTTTATGAGTTCAATTAACTTACTAGGACAGCTCACAGAGCTTAGGGGAACAGTTACTTCTGTTTACTGGCTTGTTATAAAGGCTGTTATAAAGGGTACAGATGTACAGCCAGGTAAACAGGTGCACGGCAAGGTGTGAGGGTGGACCTTCCCTTCTCCCTCTGGAAATATCCAGCACCTTCTAGAACTCAGTTACCTGCAGAGCACCGCAAACCCCCTTGTCCAAGACTTTTTACAGAGTTTGATCTCCAGCCATCACTCCCCACCTCCCTTTTCTGGAGGTCGGTGTGTAGGGCTGAGTCCCAACCCTCTACCCCTCTAATCACTTGATCTTTCTGGCCCCATCTTGAGGTTCTCCTAAGTCATCTGGCTCCTGGGAGTTAGTTATGAAGACCAGGAGGGCTCCTCTCACTAGGGAAATGCCAAGAGTTTTAGGAGTTTCGTGACATGAACCCGGGGAAAAGACTAAATATATTTCAGATTTTTAGGAAGTCTATGAAATAAGGAAAAAAGTACATTTCTGAAGCACTATTTCTTGAGAAGGCCTGAGGATGAGAGAGACTTCTCCAAAGTAGGGGGAAGAGCCCTGCGAGGTGTTTATGCCACTTAGCCTTGGTGTTGTGCTCTTTTGTCCCCAAGCAAGTCCGTTAGTGCCAGGCTGACCCCTCAGAGCAAGCTGCCTGGAGCATTTGTTTTGTGGCTGGGTCATTATACTCTGAATCTCTTTCTGACCTTTCTGTTGATTCTCGGGGTTGGATGGAATGGCAGCTGTAAAGGTTACTCTGAACAGGGTGGAGTTTCTCCAGGGAACAATTTGCCCTTAGCTTGGTTGATAACGTGTGTTTTTTCCACCTGTGTCTACGATGAACCACGTCTCCCTTCCTGACATACGAAAATCTCATTAAAAAAAAATTTAAAAGACCCTAGGAAAGCAGATCGCATTCTTCTCTTGATTTCTCAGTAGTTATACTACGTAAGAAAGTTCTACCTAAGATCTAACTGGAATCCCCCATGGTGCAATTCAAACCCATTTTCTCTTATTTTGTCTTCTGTGAAGATGGAAGACTCATTAGCAGGTTATCATCCTTGAGACTGTTTCTCCAGAGACTCATTGTTTTAGCTTGGCCTGTTGCTCTCAGGTTCTGAGGAAAGCCCTGGCTTTGTGCTGGCCATTACTTGCACCTCCCGGGTTCTCCAGTGGGTCTGTGGACCCTGCTCGGGCAGCCTCCTGTCTCTGGGGTGGGGTGATGGTTTTCCCAGGACAACCATCCCAGCTTCGGTCCTGAAGAGCGGCTGAGGCAGTGTGGGGCGGGGGTTCTGGGTCTGCTGATTTTCTCCCTCTGTGGCTCTGGCCTCAGTGCGATTGTGAAGGGGAAAGTACATATTTCTGTTTCATCTTGTTAGATGAGATAAAGTACCCGTGTCTGGGGAGTTATGCCAATGTGTTTATTGGGTAATAAAAGTGGAGACATGTTTGGCTCTTCATAAGGCTGACTCCTCCGGTTAGGGTGAGCTGTAATGGGGGTTTATTGCTTTGATTATATATGAGATGTCCCTGTTATTATTTATGGTTGGGAGCAGACAAACTGCACAGAAACCCAGTTTTTATCATTTGAGGGCGGCTTCTTCAGTGCTAAGCTACTTCAAGTTCTGACTCCACCTTCTTCTTCTTCTCTTAGTTTTCCTTTCTCTTTCCTGTTCCTTCTCTCTCCTCCCCTTCTTGTAAATCTGAACACTGTCCTTGGGCTATTTTATCCATGCTTTTGACTTTTTTTTTTTTTTTTTGAGACAACACCTAAGCTTTCACCCTCACAGCAACCTCCAATTCCTGGGCTTAAGCAATTCTCTTGCCTCCGCCTCCCAAGTAGCTGGGACCACAGGCGCCTGCCACAACGCCGGGCCGTTTTTTGGTTGCAGCCGTCATTGTTGTTTGGCGGGTCCTGGGGCTGGATTCGAACCCGCCAGCTCAGGTGTACGTGGCTGGCGCCTTAGCCCACTGATCCACAGGCGCCAAGCCAACACTTCCTTTATTTTGATCAACATAATTTAAGTGTGCTGTGGAAGTTTATAGGTTCGAGTGTGCTACGAGATAAGCAAAGGTTGAAAATCCCTGCTCTACGGAACATTCCCTGACTCAGGAAATCTCTGTTCCCGAGCCTCCGGCCCGGAGTATAGTAGCACTGACGCTCCTAATCGCTGGAATGTGATAATGTGCTCATATGCTTTCTTTACTGGACCCTAAGCTGGGAAGGCAGAATTCATTTTATTTGGTGTTTGTGTTTTCAGAGCCTGTTACACTCTCTGCATAGAACGTAGTAGGAGTTCAGTAAACATGTGTTTAGGGGATGAATGAAAAAAATCACATGATGAAAGCCTGTAAGGAAATCCAATTCTCATGGAATTCTATTGTAAATCATTTTACAAAGCAAGAAATCCTCTTGAAGCTAAACACCCCCTGTGGGCTTGTCTGTTGTAAGCCTGTTGGGTTCTTTTCTGTGTTTTTCTTTGTTTGGTCTGTGTTTGCCATCACACTCTAAGTGCTGGGGGCTGCTTGCTGTCTGTCGTCAGGAGAGCCCAACTTGGCATCGTGAGGTGGAGAGTGACTGACCTTTCCCAAAATGAGGCTCCAGACAGCAAGAGCACAGTGGGAGCAATATTTTGTCTGATGGTTGACCCAGGGCCTTGGTAGAGTCTGCAAATAGCGGTGAGGTTTTTTCCCCACCAAAGACCCAAGGCAGCTTTGAAGGATGTTTATTTTTGGAGCTGTGGTTGCCATAGGAACACACTACGTTTTCTCATCTTCTGATTCCAGGTCAGGGCGACAGTTGTTCCTCCTGCAGGAGAGAAGTGTTTTGGAATAGATGTGTCCTTCCTTCCATCTTGTTTCTCTCCCCTAACGAATCCAACAGATGTTTATTGAGCACTTGCTATGTGCCAGGTGCTATTCTTGACACCAGAGACAAAAATAGTTTCTGGCTTAGTAGTGCTTACATTTAAGTGGGGTAGAGAGACAGTCAACAAATTATCAACGCAACATTGGCCTTTATTTATCTATTTAGAGGTAGCGTCACTCTGTGGTCCAGTTTGGGTGCTGTGACCTTCGCCTAGCTCATGGCAACCTTGATCTCCTGGGTTCAAGCAATCCTTCTGCCTCAGCCTCCCAAATAGCTAGGATTACTGGCACTGGCCCCAAAACCCAGCAAATTTTTTTATTTTAGTAGAGATGGGGTCTCACTCTTGCTCACCCTGGTCTTGAACTCCTGAGCTCAAGCGATCCACTCACCTTGGCTTCCCAAAGTGTTAGGATTACAGGCGTGAGCCACAGTGCCAGATTTCATTTGTTTTCTATAATTCAGAAATCGTGGGCCAGTGGCTCACACCTATAATTCTAGCATTCTGGGAGGCCGAGGCAGGTGGATTGCCTGGGCTCACGGGTTTGAGACCAGCCTGAGCAAGAGGGAGACCCTGTCTCTAAAATAGCCCAGCATTGTGGTGGGTGTCTGCAGTCCTAGCTACTCTGGAGGCTGAGGCAAAAGGATCACATGAGCCTAAGAGTTTGGGATTGCTGTGAGCTATGACACCATGGCACTCTACCAAGGGTGACAAAGTGAGACTGTGTCTCAATAAATAAATACATAGGCTCGGCACCTGTGGCTCAACGAGCTAAGGCGCCAGCCATGTACACCTGAGCTGGTGGAGCTGGTGGGTTTGAATCCAGCCCGAGCCCACCAAACAACAATGACGGCTGCAACCAAAGAATGGCTGGGTGTTGTGACGGGCACCTGTAGTCCCAGCTACTTGGGAGGCGGAGGCAGGAGACTCGCTTGAGCCCAGGAATTGGAAGTTGCTGTGAGCTGTGATGCCACAGCACCCTATCCAGGGTGATAGCTTGAGGCTCTGTCTAAAAATAAAAAATAAAAAATAAAAAAATAAATATATAAATTAAATAAATAAAACTCAGAAATCATAAGTTGTAAAAGTAATAATGTCTTCTGCTGTGCTTTGAAGAGAAATGTGGAGTGGAGGGGAGCTGGAGGCTAAGTGGGAAGCTGATTCCTTTCCCACTGAGCGTGGGACTTAGACGTGGTGTGGGCATTTGGAATGCAGATGCCTCTGTTGCTGTCTTATGGTCTAAGACTTCGAGGGACAATTGGATTAGGCCGGGTCTCCCTCTGCAGCTGTCAGATGCCAAAGCAGTTGTCCTCCTGGTGTTGGTAGGAGTCTTTTGGCCCCAGTGGGAACCAAGAGCCAAAGGGTTGCCAGTAGAAATGGCCTTTGGTTATTCAGTAGTGACAGCCAGTGGATGCTATTTATTAAGCTGCCATGAAGTGTTGGGACCGCGAACTGGGCTCATAAGGGAAAGGAAAGAGGGGACTCCCATCAGAGTGGCAGAGAATGGCACTCCAACGGACACAAATGAAAACAAGGTGGGCCACAGCAATTTATCATAATCTCTTAATCTGGGCTAGCACTTCATCCTTTTCAGAGTGATTTACCAGGTCATGGGCTCTGGAGAGGCAGGAACAGAGTTTAATTATTCTTTGTCTCTGCCCCACCCCTTACTCCAGTGCCTGGAAGACACTCAGGCTTCCCAACGACTGCCTGTGGCAGGAGAATCCATTACCTCATTTGTTCCCGCATCCTATGAGGCAGATATAATGAGGATCCTGCTTGGCATCTAAGGAAATGGAGATTCTGAAACACGCCCACGTCCATATAAATGAGCCATGATAGAAACTTGATTCAAAAAGAGGTTATGTCGGCTCAGTGCCCGTAGCATAGTGGTTACAGCGTCAGCCACATACACCGAGGTTGACGGGTTCGAACCCAGCCTGGGCCAGCTAAACAACAATGACAACTGCAACAAAAAATAGCCGGGTGTTGGCTTGATGCCTGTAGCACAGTGGTTACGACACCAAAGATGGTGGGTTCGCTCCTGGCCCAGGCCAGCTAATCAACAATGGCAACTGTAACAAAAAATAGCTGGATATTGTGGTGGGCACTTGTGGTCCCAACTACTTGGGAGGCTGAGGCAGGGAAATCACTTGAGCCCAAGAATTTGAGGTTGCTGTGAGCTGTGACACCATGGCACTCTACACAGGGTGACATGATGAGACTCTGTCTCAAAAAAAAAAAAAAGCCGGGCGTTGTGGCAGACGCCTGTGGTCCCAGCTACTTGGGAGGCTGAGGCAAGAAAATCGTTTAAGCCCAGGAGTTTTAGGTTGCTGTGAGCTGTGACGCCACAGCACTATCCAGGGTGACATAGTGAGACTCTGTCTCAAAAAAAGAAAAAAAAACAAAAAACAGTTGGGTTCATGCAAATAACTCCAAACTTCTCATCCAGGTTAAGAGGACCAATACAGATAATACGTACATGTACACACATAAATCTGTTCAAAGAAATATATGTACATATTTAATATACATAAAAAGTACATTCTAAGTATATACGTTTATAAATAGGTGTATATTTCTTTTTTAATTTTTTAAATTTTATTTTTTATTATTATTATTTTTTTGTTGAGACAGAGCCTTGAGCTGTCACCCTGGACAGAGTGCAGTGGCATCAAAGCTCACAGCAACCTCCAATTCCTGGGCTCAAGCGAGTCTCCTGCCTCCGCCTCCCAAGTAGCTGGGGCTACAGGCGCCTGCCACAACACCTGGCTATTTTTTTTTTTTGGTTGCAGCCGTCATTGTTGTTTGGCGGGCCCAGGCTGGATTCGAACCCACCACCTCAGGTGTACGGGGCTGGCGCCTTAGCCCGTTGAGCCAGAGGCGCCGAGCCAGGTGTATATTTCTTAACCCTGGATAATCCCCATGGCCGGCAAGGTGCTTTTTTGTGGTGAATAGTGACTCAAACTCTTATCAGGGGAAATTTTAATTTGCCTGTTGAATTACTATACTTGTCTTAGTAATTGGATTCAAATCCATCCACCCCAGGCAGAGTTGTACTTTACCTGCCTTGTTACAGGTGAGGACAAGGTAAACCCAACTGGGTCTGAAGGATGAAGAATCTGTAGTTACAGGTCACTACTGATTGTGAATTTGGGAGGGATTAGACACCACTGAGAAAGAGGAATGTGTGTTTCTGTTTCTTCCAGGGCTCTTTTTATTTGCAAAAAACTACTTTCCATAACAGTCCATGCCCACACTCTCTGTCACCTGCCCCTCCCTCCAGCAAGGCCACTGTAGATGACTTCCCAGTAGCGATTTCCAGCCTACTTCCATGGAGTAAAATTCCAGCCTGGAACACGTTTTCTTCCCCTGGGTTGCTTGGCATCATCAAGTCCCCCTTACATAAGCAAGAGTTTATGATCCTACCTTGCAGAATTGTTTGAAGATGAAATAGTAAGACACCTCTTTACTCGATCCTCCTCCCCTTTCAATTTAAAAGAAGGAAGAGTTTTCAGGTTGGTGACATTTGGGGCCAGGCTTATCTGATCGAAAGGCCCTGGGGCCTGTGGTTGGTTGTCATTGCCAGGCACCCTTGCTGAGTCATTTGGGGTTGGCAGACCCAGAAAAGACAGTGGTCCAGAGAAGTGGTTAGGACTTCTTCTTCCGTGTGTGATCAGCTAAGGAGGGCTGTGTTCTCTCAGTAATTCCTGGTATGCTTCTGGAATCTGATCCTCTCTCCCGATGGTCAAGGGCAGGGGACAGCTAGCCAGCCAGGGAGATATGCTTCTCTTTCTGGTCATGCTGAATTTCCTGTGATGTGGCTTGATGACTCTTTGGTGATGGCTTAAGCAGTACTCCCAGGAGGCTCTGCAGAGGACGCTCAGTGAATGGAGGGCAGGATTGTCTTCTGGCTTTGAGAAGAGTGGCATTCTTTGGTATGGGGTGTAATTACCGGAGAAGATGCTCTTGGTGCTAGGAAGAAGATGGAGAGTGAGAACTTTTAGAAAGTGTGAGTGCGAGCCAAGGTAAGATTTTAAAACATCCTTTAAGGAGACAGAGGTAAGAACAGGATTAGTTTTGCTTGTTCCATCTTTCATGAGACTGATTTATGGTAATTGTAGGTAAATATATCTCTTATGTTTTGAAAAAAACTTTTTTTTTTTTTTTTTGAGACAGAGCCTCAAGCTGTCACCCTGGATAGAGTGCTGTAGCATCACAGCTCACAACAACCTCCAATTTGTGGGCTCAAGCGAGTCTCTTGCCTCTGCCTCCCAAGTAGCTGGGACTACAGGTGCCTGCCACAACGCTCGGCCATTTTTTTTTTTTTTTTTGGTTGCAGCTGTCATTGTTGTTTGGTGAGCCTGGACTGGGATTCGAACCCACCAGCTCAGGTGTATGTGGCTGGTGCCTTACCCCGTTGAGCCACAGGCGCCAAGCCAAAAAATTCTTTAAACTTGTTATCACTGAATGGTATTTTCTGAACACTTAATTTTGTACTCTTGCTAGTCTTTTGATCAGTTTTGTGCCCATCAACCTCAAGCAACGAATTGTGTTTGAATATATATTATGTGTAAGAATCCTGTTTAATATTTGGGAAAGTAGGGCGGTGCCTGTGGCTCATTGAGTAGGGCGCTAGCCCCATATACCGAGGGTGGTGGGGTCAAACCCGGCCCTGGCTGAACTGCAAAACAAAAAAATAGCTGGGCGTTGTGGTGGGTGCCTGTAGTTCCAGCTACTTGGGAGGCTGAGGCAAGAGAATCACCTAAGCCCAGGAGTTGGAGGTTGCTGTGAGCTGTGTGACGCCATGGCACTTTACCGAGGGTGAAAAAGTGAGAGTCTATCTCTACCAAAAAAAATCATATTTGGGAAAGTAGAAAAGCAAACATTAAAGTCTATTTTTCTCCCAATAGATAGAGATCTAGAATGAGGGGGTAAAACATCTGATTAAAACTATAATCTTTGTTTCCATATGAGTAGCTAGAGATTCATGAGGATGAAATGGAATCAAAACTGACTTCACCAGAATCTGCCTCTGAGTTCCCTTCCAAATTAAAAATATCCTAGGAACCCTTCTGAGGCTGTATATTTCAGTCATTCATTCTATACTTGTTGTGCAAAGTGCTGCACCAGGCTCTCAGCACAGGATGGTTGGAAAAATCTGGCACAATCTGCATAGGTTCAAGTCCAGGCTCTGCTATAGGGGTGATCTTAATATATTTTTTTGTGTATTGAGACTTTCCTCCCCACCCCTACGTGGCTAGTTTTTCTATTTTTTTACTTTTTAGTAGTGATGGGGTCTCACTCTTGCCCCGGCTGGTCTCAAACTCCTGAGAATCTTCCCGCCTTGGCCTCCCAGAGTGCTAGGATTATAGGCATGAGCCACTGTGCCCAGCTCGCCTATTCTGTCTATTACTGTGTCCCCAGTGGAAAGACAAGAGCCAGGCACAGAACCCTCAGGAGTGGCACAGTACACCTGCTTTGTGGAATGAACAACTGGTAGCCGTTATCTTCATTAGGAGAAGTAAAACCAAAGGGCTAAGAAAAGAAACTTCAGATACATTCTCTACTCTCTGGGAGTTTACATTTTTGTACCCACCAGCAGCATGGTGCTGTGGGAAGAGCTCTGAGAGTCAGTAGCCTTGAGCTGGGACTTGACTTAACTTTAACTTGAACCATCAGCTTCCTATTCAGAAAATGGGTTAAACTAAGTCATCTTTTAGGCCCCTTCTTGCTGTTCAGTGTCAGTCCATAACTTTATCAATAAAATTATAGGTATGGGCGCGGGGACTCACACCTATAATCCTAGCACTCTGGGAGGCCGAGGCAGGTGGATTGCCTGTGCTCAGGATTCAAAACCTGCCTGAGCAAGAGCGAGACACTCTCTCTAAAAATTAGCCAGATATTGTGGCAGGTGCTTGCAGTGCCAGCTACTTGGGAGGCTGAGGCAAGAGGATCGCTTGAGCCCAAGAGTTTGAGGTTGCTGTGAGCTATGAAGCCATGGCATTCTACCGAGGGCAACAAAGTGAGACTTTCGTCTCCAAAAAAATAAATAAAATTGTAGACTATTATAAAATGATAAACTGGAAAGAAAATGAGAGTAATAAAAGGAAGCAGAGATCAAACAAGACCGTGCAGGAGGTGAACCAGGAAGCCACATTGTGGCCGTTGCCCTTCTGGGTCTCCAGACCACATTTGTTCTCCGGTTGCCATTCTCTCCCCTGGCTCAGTTCCTCTCTGTGGGGCTAGACAGCAGCTGGCTAGTTTTCTCATCTGTTTTATGCTTGTCAACATCCATCTGTGTGTCTTCCACTTAGCTTTCAAACTGGCTTACTGGAAAATTTCTTAGCTCAGCTTTCTTACACTTTTAAGGCTAGACAGGGCCTTGGTGATCACCTAGCACACTGTTTATTTTACAGAGAAGCAAACTGAGGTCAGAATGGTGTTGTGACTTGCTGTATATTCTGCAGACTTCACAGAAGTCAGAGCTGGACCCAGACTTCGGAGCTGGGCTCCCGCGTGCTTGTACTTTATCTTCCATTTTATTTTATTTTATTTTATTTTATTTTTTATTTTAATGACAGAGTCTTAAAATAAAATGACCCCCTTGGTAGAGTGCTATGGTATCACAGCTCGCAGGAACCTCCAACTCTTGGGCTTCAATAATTCTCTTACCTCAGCCTCCCAAGTAGCTGGGACTACGGGTGCCCACCACAATGCCCGGCTATTTTTTTGTTGCAGTTGTCATTGTTGTTTAGCAGTCCCGGGCTGGTTTCGAACCTACCAGCCTTGGTGCACGTGGCCGGCGCCGTAACCACTGTGCTACAAGCGCCGAACCAACATTGTTTTATTTATTTATTTATTTTTTGCAGTTTTTGGCAGGAGCTGGGTTTGAACCCGCCACCTCCAGTATATGGGGCCAGTGCTCTACTCCTTTGAGCCACAGGTGCTGCCCCATTGTTTTATTTTTTAACAGATGGGTGTCACTTCATGAGTGCCTCCAAGACAGGTGCATATATATGCAACATAGAACCCCACTGGAGCTCCCCGAAATCTCATTACACACGTTAGCAGCCCTCCTGCTTTTATTTCAAGGAACAAGGCTCAGTCAACATTTGCTGTAGACTTAGCCACTGTTGATTAATGAAGATGGCTGTAACCCAGTGGTCATCAGCTGTTCATTTGCTGCTGAACATTTATTTTGCACTGCACTAAGGTGGAGATAAAGAAGAAGAGTGAACTGCCCCCAGGAGCTAGTGGGCAGAGGAGGCGAGATATCCCTGGGTTTCCCATCACCTGGGGTCAGGCACGCCTTAAATCTCCCCCTCACTGGTTCTCTCCCTCCTCATCCCAGTCCCTCTGCGTCAGCCTTCATCATCTCCGCTCTCTCGAGAGGGCTTGCTAATAGGCCTGCCTCTTTGGCCTTTAATTTCTTTTTTTTTTTTTTTTTGTAGAAACAGAGTCTCACTTTATCACCCTGGGTAGAGTGCTGTGGCATCACACAGCTCACAGCAACCTCCAACTCCTGGGCTTAGGCGATTCTCTTGCCTCAGCCTCCCGAGTAGCTGGGACTACAGGTGCCATTTTTTTTAAATTGCAATTTAGACGGGGCCGGGTTTGAACTTGCCACCCTCGGTATATGGGGCCGGAGCCCTACTCACTGAGCCACAGGCGCCGCCCTCTAATTTCTTTCTTTCTTTCTTTCTTTTTTTTTTAATTTATTGTAGGGGATTCATTGAGGGTATAAGAAACTGGGTTACACTGATTGCATTTGTAAGGTAACCAATTTCTAGTTTCTAATAAGCAGATCACGACCTGTTCAGAATTCTTCAGTGCCTGCCTCACACTGAGGCTGAATCCTCCCCACCTAGTCCTCTGAGACTCACCCACTAATCTCTTCGCCCACTCGCCATCACAGACACACCCAGAATTATGCTTGGCCATGTTCTTGGGAGCTCCTTAATTCAGTCAAGCTGACACCTAAAATCAGCCATCCCAAGTCCCTTTTCCCGTAAGTTGCCCCGGGGAGAAAGTGGACGTAAGGGAGAGTCTGAAAATGCTCTCTTGATTTGTAGGTGGAATGTCCTAAATGGCCTTTGTAAAGTCCAGGGTCCAGGGTTTTTCCCACTCACCATCGCCCATGGGAGGAATGATCAGAAAAGACAGGAGAATGGGAGTGTGTTGAGTGCTTACTCACGTAAGGTCGGGTGTGGATGGAGAGGTGGGACACTTTTGTGAAAAATAGAGACAAGGTCTCACTCTTGTTCAGTCTGATCTGAAACTCCACAGCTCAAGTGATCTTCCCACTTCAGCCTTCCAACGTGCTAGGATTCCAGGTGTGAGCCACTGCGCCCTGCCTGTATTCTTTTTTTTTTTTTTTTTTTGAGACAGAGCCTCAAGCTGTCACCCTGGATAGAGTGCCGTGGCATTATAGCTCACAGGAACCTCCAATTCCTGGGCTCAAGCGAGTCTCTTGCCTCCACCTCCCAAGTAGCTGGGACTACAGGCGCCTGCCACAACTTCCGGCCATTTTTGGTTGCAGCCATCATTGTTGTTTGGCAGGCCAGGGCTGGATTCGAACCCGCCAGCTCAGTTGTACGTGGCTGGCGCCTTAGCCCGCTGAGCCACAGGCACCGAGCCCTGTATTCTTTTTTTTTTTTTTTTTGAGACAGAGCGTCAAGCTGTCACCCTGGATAGAGTACCGTGGCGTCACAGCTCACAGCAACCTCCAGTTCCTGGGCTCAAGCGAGTCTCTTGCCTCTGCCTCCCAAGTAGCTGGGACTACAGGCGCCCGCCACAACGCCTGGCCATTTGCAGCCGTAATTGTTGTTTGGCGGACGGGGCTGGATTCGAACCCGCCGCCAGCTCAGGTGTACGTGGCTGGCACCCACTGAGCCACAGGCGCCGAGCCACTACCCTTGGTTCTTAGTTGTAAATTCTTTTCCTTTCCTTCTTTCTTTTTTTTTTTTTTTGTTGTTGCAGTTTGGCTGGGGCCAGGTTCAAACCCACCACCCGAGGTATATGGGGCCAGCGCCTAACCCACTGAGCCACAGGTGCTGCCCCTTAGTTGTAAATTCTTATTTGACATTTCTGTGTATATTTGTTCTGTAATTGGCCAGATGGTTATCTATTAGGAAAAGAGACTTAGAATGATTTCTGTCTGTAAGTGAACTTGCTGTGAGTTGTGACACATGATGGTGTCAAATTGCTTATGTTTGGTTTGCCAAGAGGAGGTTTAACTATTAACCTTCCTAAGTCTTTAGCCTTGGGCTTGTCTAAGTGGCAGCTGGAAAGCTTTAATAGTAAATTAATTGGAATACACTTGTAGAGTCAAATGTCACTTCTTTGGCAGCCGCAGATGTCAACCGGGACAAATATTCAGAGTTTGAGAATTAAGGGTAGGTGTTAAATATGGCCCTCATAGGCCCTGGGGTTTCTTTTTTAACTTTTTTTTTTTAAAACATTTTATTTATTTATTTATTTATTTTGAGACAGAGCCTCAAGCTGCCACCCTGGATAGAGTGCTGTGGCATCACAGCTCACAGCAACCTCCAATTCCTGGGCTCAAGTGAGTCTCCTGCCTCTGCTTCTCAAGTAGCTGGGACTACAGGCGCCCGCCACAACACCCAGCCATTTTTTGGTTGCAGCTGTTATTGTTGTTTGGCGGACCCAGGCTGGATTCGAACCCTCCAGCTCAGGAGTATGTGGCTGGAGCCTTAGGCGCTTGAGCCACAGGCGCCGAGCCTCCTTTTTAACTTTTGCTAACATGTTGACATAGATGAGACTCAGAAGGACTCAAAAGGCAGTCATACACTTGCTGTGGCTCTATTCTGTTCAGGTAGAACATTTCTTTCTTTCTTTTATTTATGTATTTTTTTTTGAGACAAAGCCTCAAGCTGTTGACCTGGGTAGAGTGCTGTGGCATCACAGCTCACAGCAACTTCTAATTCCAGGGCTCAAGCAAGTCTCCTGCCTCTGCCTCCCAAGTAGCTGGGACTATAGGCACCCACCACAATGCCCAGCCATTTTTTTTTTTTTTTTTTTGGTTGCAGCCATCATTGTTGTTTGGTGGGCCCAGGCTGGATTTGAACCCGCCAGCTCAGGTGTACGTGGCTGGCGCCTTAGCCCGTTGAGCCACAGGTGCCGAGCCCCCTCCTTCTTTTAATATAAGATAAAAGTCATAAAAGAAAGAGTCTTCCTCACGGGTGTGCACTAGTCAGTGGCACAGCCAGTACTTGGACCCTGTTGTCTCTCGGGTCAGGGTCTGCCAAGGCATAGGCAGTCTAAGGTACTAAGTCATTAGCACTCACTTGAGTCATTGATTTATTCTGCAAACATTGAGTGCCTTTTGTGTCCCTGGTATCAGACGTGTGAAGATGAGTAGACAGATACCTGATATAACCTGTGACAGCACAGTTGACTAAGTGGCAGAGCACTGTGGGGACGCCCACGAGGGAGACATAATGCTTGGGGGGAGCTGGAAAAGGCAGACAGCAGGAGGGGATGACTGAGCTGGAGTCAGAACGATGAGCAGGAGTTGGGCAGATGGGAGAGGGCGCAGGCGGGGCACAGGCATGCGCGGGTAGGGGACTTTCCAGGCTGCACCGGAGGGCCAGGAACAGCAGGTGGAGGCCAGCTTGACAGCCCTGTGTGCCAAGCACGGCATTTGAACGGTGTCCCATTACCACTGTACACCACATGTCCCTTCCCTGCAGCGCTGGCTGGCATCAGACAGACTGTCATCTGCCCTGTCCCCCTTGCCTTATTTTCTCCTTGTCACCCTTCTCAGTTTTTGCCTTAGGCTGTCAGGGTTGAGCCCCACCTTCAAAGGGTGAGATGCTCTGGTTGGGCCCAGCCTAGATGTCTTCTGGGCGACATTTCCCTATGTCTCTGTGTGCTGGAGAGATTGAGAGTACAGAAGGAGTTTTGCAGATCATGGCATCTAGAATTAGCCCTCAGACAAGTGGGGGAGGTGAGCATGGTGTAGGATTGGAGAAAGATCTTTTTCCTTCTCTAGACCATGCAAAACCGATGAGTTCAGGGAATATCGGTTGTGTTGTTGAGATGGGTGTGTGCATGAGGTGGGTGTGAGGCCTCCCTAGCAGCTATTGTGTGTTCTAATCCCTGTATGGGATGCACATAAAGATTGCAAGCCTGGCTGGGGCGCCTGTAGCTCAGTAGCTAGGGCACCAGTCACATACACCAGGGTTTGAATCCAGCCTGGCCCTGCCAAACGACAACAGCTACAACAACAAATAGCTGGGTGTTGTGCCAGGCGCCTGTAGTCCCAGCTACTTGGGAGGCCGAGGCAAGAGAATCACTTAAGCCCAAGAGTTTGAGGTTGCCGTGAGGTGTGATGCCACAGCACTCTACCCAGGGTGATAGCTTGAGACTGTCTCCAAAAAAAAAGAAAAAGATTGGCAGCCCCTGTGCCCCTACCCTAAGGTGTGAGTTACTGTTCCAGTGTTACTGGGCAGAGTGGAGGCCCAGAGGTTCAGTGACCTGCCGCAGTTTGCCCAGCCACTATGGAATGGAAACAAGGATTCACGGGGGTCCTGTCCAGCTCTTCTTCCACTCCCTGTGTCTCCTTTCTGTGCAGGTGGGTCTGTTAGTATAGCCTCGAGTGTCATGCAGAATGGCTGTGGTTCCCTGTCTGCTCCTTGGCAGGCTTGCTTATATTAGATCAGTTTGCTGACAGGTGAACAAGCAAGCAGCCAGCTGGCTTGATAGGCCTGAGAACTTGTCTCTGGAGAAAGTGGCCAAGTGCAGGAAGGTTATGCCAGGCCTTGGAGCAGAATTGTCTGGACACGTCACAGAATCTGCTGAGCCAGGAGTGTCTGCTTTATTATTCAAGACTGCAGGGCCTGATACTCATTTCTCAGTGCAGAAGAGGGCCAGCTGGAGGAGGGAAAGTTTCGGGGAGTTCTGTACCTTGTATCAAAGGAACTTTCCCCCCTTTATCTAAAGGGGATCTTCACAATGTCCCACCAAGGACCCTTGCAAGAACAAGGATGAGTTGCTGATGAGGTGACTAGGAAGCTGGGACTTCCAGCTGCATTCAAAGCTGTGGCAGTTACTGTGGGAGCGACAATTAGAGAGGGTCCTGTTCATTTATTCACCATTCTGAGGCTGTTAGGGATTGTTTTGTTTTTTGTGAATGTTGAAAGGCCTGGGTTAATCACGAATCAGATCCTAGATTGTCATCTGCTGGATAAATTCTCTGCTTTTGGTTGCTATGCCACATTTTATAACCATGTGTTTTGAAGAATGAAAAAGATAAGACAGTGGAGGGAGCTGCCACATTTATGGCACAGGGAATTATGTGTAATTAAGTCTACCTGCAAGGCCACCTTTTCTGTGTGCACTTTGACCTTTCTGGGGAAGGTGTTCTGAGTGAGTGCCATCTTCCCATGTTCCCCTGCGGGGCAGGCTGCTGGCAACCTGAGAGCGGAGGTTGACACCACTTGCTACCCCTGGATTTTCTGGATGTCTAGAGAAGGAGCCCCTCTAGTCTAGAGCCACTGTCTTTTCCTGGTTTCAGAGAGTCATGAGTGTTGACTCCCAGAAGCTCTTCATGGAACTCGTCCTTCTTACAAGTGTTCCAGCTCTCAGTGAAATGACATTCTGCTGTCTGGGTCCCAAACCTTCTGCATTTCAAACTTAAATAACAGCCAGTCAACAAGATCAATGGGTGGAAAGTGAGAGTCCCTTCCCAAACTCAACTCTGGCAAACAAGCCTGTGCCTTCTTTTCTGGACACTGTGGCTGTGTGCTGAAGCACCCACACCTCCGGTCTCCTTGTTGGGTGACCAGTTCTTAATCTCCATTGGGTTGCTCCTTGAGGTCTGGGCTCACCGCTTTCAGGCAAGCTCATATTTTTTGGTTTCCTGTTCCATTAAATTCTTGCAACTGTGACGATAAACTCTAAGAGTGTAGGGACCAAGTCTGTATGATTTGCTTAAAATGCTTATTACTTTACCAGGACTAAGTGCTTGAAACTGATGTTTGTTGAAAAGAGGAAGAAAAAGAAAAGAAAACAACTGCCTTAGTGTGTTTGAACTGCCATAACAAAATACTTTAGGTAATTAAGAAACAATAAAATGCATTGACTCACAATTTTGGGGGCCAGGAAGCCCAAGATCAAGGCTCCCTCTGATTCAGGGTCCCAGCCAGAGCTTGTTCTTTGGTTCACAGGAGGTGCTTTTCTGTGTCCTCACTGGTGGAAGGACAAAGGGGCTCCCTCAAGCCTTTTAAAAGGAGGCTAATCCTCATGTTCTAATTACCTCCCAGGGGCCCCACATCTTAAAGCCATTGCTTTGTGATTAGAATTTTGGGGAGATACCAGACAGGCGGACCACAGCAACAACTTGTCAAATATAATTTGTGTCCTAAAAATGGTAAACGTTCCTTGACTGTTGACCACGTACCTCTGTAAGATGGGGGCCTCCCACCTTGCAGGTGAAGGAAATCAGGGCAAAGGAGATTGACCACCTTGTCCAAGGATTCAAACATCAGCTTGTGTGATGTCAGCCTCTTTTCCCCTTCACCCTGCAAGTTCTACCTCCAGCAAAATATATGCCAATTTTATGATACCGTGTTCCTAATTTTATTAAGTTTTTTTTTTTTTTGAGACAGAGCCTCAAGCTGTCACCCTGGGTAGAGTGTCGTGGCATCACAGTTCACAGCAACCTCCAATTCCTGGGCTCAAGCGAGTTTCCTGCCTCTGCCTCCCAAGTAGCTGGGACTACAGGCGCCCGCCACAACACCCGGCTATTTTTGTTTGGGTTGTAGCCGTCTTTGTTGTTTGGCCAGCCCAGGCTGGATTCGAACCCGCCAGCTCAGGTGTACGTGGCTGGCGCCTTAGCCCGCTGAGCCACAGGCGCCGAGCCTATTAAGTTATTTTTTATCAAAGTCACCTGATTCGGCTCTCATCCATCTTCCTTCATTTGCATAGTCTTCTAATCTCCGTTTTCCCTTTCTTTGGGGCACTGCAGTCTCCAGTGTCTCTCTGTGAGGCATAACCTGTTGAAAACAAAAGCTGCTCTTGCAAAGGTAGTCAGGGTCAGGACCGTGCTGTATCCGGCTCAGAAAACGTGCAGAGGACCTGTGTAGTCTGATAGAGGCAAAGAAGGGCAAGTAGGGAGGACCAGGGGCCTGTTGTTATTAAAAACAAAACAAAAAAGCCTTCTGCTGTGGAGCCTGGAGGTTGACAGCGTTTCAGATAGCCCCCTGTGAAGTGCCGGCACTTGGGAAAGCTTAAATTTAGAGAGGGATGTTTCAAGAGTATTTCAAGCCCAGCTTTGTGTCCTCAGCATTGTTAGTGAATGGGACTGCTGTAGGCGTGTCTGATGTCAGCCTTTCAGAGTTCCCACTACAGCCAGGTGGTGGCTGGCTGTGATCCTGCCTCCACTGACTTTAGACCAGCCAGGTGGGTTCTAGTTTCAACTCACAGGTCTTCCTTAGGCTGTTGTAGAGAAACCTTGACAAGGCACTTAAACCCTTAGTGTCCTCTTGTAAATGAGAGCACAGAGAGGCACTCAACAAATGTCAGGCACCTTCTCTTTCACTTCCCTTTTCAAGGCTTTTGACATCTAGAAAAGAAGCTTGTTAGAATAAATAATAGGGCCTTCTTTGTAGAAAACAACACTTTATTTAGATTGGGGGTTTTGATAGGTGTTTGGCTACTTAGAAAGCGTTCTCACTGTCTAGTTCTCAGCTGCTCTCAGCTTGATGGGGGAACGTAGGAAATGTGTCATTATGTGTGAGCCCGTGGGTCAGGAGAGGGCCACAGGGCTATGGTGAGGCCTGGTCCAAGGACGCTGTTTTCCCCAGCACCCGGTGCCCAGGTGAGCTGCAGGGCCGCTGCTTTGTAGGTTGACTTGAGTGCAATTTATATACTTGGAGGGGCTCATTTTTTTGGAGACACAGAAAATGAGCAGGACAGAGAGCTTTGAAGTAGTCTGCAAGAGGTGGCAGTTTCTGTTGGAGAACAAGCCACTTTGGCCACTTTCTGTAAATGGCATGAATAAAAAAGCTTCAGAAATGCAGGGTGGACAGAAAGTTTGTGTGCACTTTAAAGTTAACAGCTTTTTTTTTTTTTTTGTAGAGACAGAGTCTCACTTTGTCGCCCTCGGTAGAGTGCCATGATGTCACACGGCTCACAGCAACCTCCAGCTCTTGGGCTTAGGCGATTCTCTTGCCTCAGCCTCCAGAGTCGCTGGGACTACAGGCACCCGCCACAGCGCCCAGCTATTTTTCTGTTTTGCAGTTCCTGCCAAGGCTGGGTTCCCACCTATGGCTTATGGGGCCGGTGCCCTCTCGATGAGCCACAGGCGCTGCCCATAAAGTTAACAGCTATTTTAAATTGTACACAAACTTTATCTCTATTCAGGGTTTTCTGTCTCTGCAAGCACCAGCATTTTAGATTTTTTAACTTAAATTTTAGAGTTGTAGCAGTATTGTTTTCTCTGTTTTGTTTCAACAGTTTTTCAGTATTTCACCAGCAGGATGGGTTAAATTGGCATTAGAAACTATGCTGGGAGCCTAATTCTTCTCACCCATTTGTACAGGAAAATGTATTCCGGTTTTGCACAGATAGTGAACTTTCCACTGGCGATGTGTTTGTAAATTGAGGGCTGCCTGCCTGTAGGGTGTTTTTGTTAAAAAAAAAAAAATTCTTTTTGGGCCAAGGGCTTCTGTGGGGTAAGGGGAGTTATCATTGGAACCAGATGCTAAAAGAGCATGTAGAAAGTTTTGACTTGACTTGAGAATAGTTGAGCCTGAGTAATCTCCAGCAGGGTTTTCTGCCAGTGCAGGTTAATGGTAGTACAGTTTACAGAGATCCGTCTGGTGGTTTCTGATTCCTGGTTTGCAGACAGAAGGGACTCTGTGATAGGTGAAGTTTTCTGACATTTACATATGAAGCCTATTGATATATACCAAATACATCATACATTTGTTACTTGTGGCAATTGCTTTACATTTGTAGTTTTTAGTAGTTCCTGCCTTGTATTTCAATACCCAGGTAAGTGACCACATAGCTGTCACCTCTTTGTGCTTTCTTTTGTGGTAGTCATGCCCAGGGTGCCAATGAAGAATAGTTTTTTGTTTTTTTTTTAAACTTGAGAGAGTCTCACTTTGTCACCCTTAGTAGAGTGCTGCGGTGTGATAGCTCACAGCAACCTCAAACTCTTGGGCGCAAGTACTTCTCTTGCCTCAGCTTTCTGAGTAGCTGGGACTATAGGCACCTGCCACAACACCAGCTATTTTTTTTTTTTTTAGCAGGACCGGGCTGGGTTGGAAGCCACCATCCCTGGAACACATGGCTGGCACTTTAACCTCTCACTGAGTCAGGTGCACCCAGCCAAGACTGGTTTTTTTGAAAGCAAATGTTTTATTAATTTTATGAGTATCAGCATCTTTTTATTTTATTTTATTTTTTGAGACAGAGCCTCA